>JAQISU010000138.1:1880000-1967500 GCA_029339505.1 Unio delphinus | reverse complement strand
ATAATTCGTTGTTAATGATTTTTTTTACAATGTCGCGTGATATTCTTTCAATCGGTTTTTGTCTCGTGATAGACCTCCCGTAAATATATACCATTATAAGCAGATTGATTATTTAAACTAAAATCTTTGGTAGACGAAATCATAGATTTCCAATGCTGATTTGTATAGTCGTGTGCAGCTTTATGCGGTGGTTTGGTTGATTTTGATACAGACTCGAATACAGCAATTACTTGTCTGTCACATATTGGTGGGTCTGTTATTGTCTGCATTGGTTGTGTTGAGTAACAAACTGAAATACTTTGTTCTGCATTAATATATTTTAGAAATTCTTTTGGTGGAGCTAACCCGTTTGTCCACCAACACCTTCGAGTAACATCGATTTCTCGCTGAATATAACAGCTATCGCTCTGTAATTAGGGATAGTGATAGCAACTGCTGCATAAGTCGGAAGAGTCACACTATCTCGGAAGTGTATATCAACAGCACTCTGGTTAAATCAAGATGTTAAAACAAAAAATAATAAATCGGATATAGGTTTATAAAATCTAATTGTGATATTTCCAGCCCAATATCTACATTTAGATCACGTACAGTAATGTCAGCAAACGATGATATGCGCGTGTAATTTGATTTTCTCCTTAATAAAGTAAAATATTGTAATAAATTTCGAGTATGTGTATTTGACAGCATCCTGTTTTTAAGCAATTCTTAGATTTATTTGTGTGAGTATTTAGTCTTAGGTGCCATGGAAATATTACTAGCCTGAAATTGTTAGCCAGTTAGTAGGAGCAAACGTCACAGAGCCGAGTGTTAGTGAATTTGAACCATGCTGGGGTCGTAAGTAGTGAATTTATGTACAAGCCGATTGACTGTCCATATTGAAATTCAGTGGTGTATAAAAGTATTGTGATTGAAAAGGCAGTATTTATGGTTGGAAATCAGTAAATTATAGAATGGACTCAATAAGTTGAAACTTGGTAGGTACCGTTTATGTGTCCACAGTGGAAAATGGGCGTATGTATATGTGTGTGATACGCCGGAAATTATGAGGATTGACTGGCCTAGGGTCGCGCAGTTCAATATTTCCCAGTTAGTAAGGGAATATTAGTGTAATTTCTATGGCATGACAAGCTATTGGTAAGGAAATCGGATGACAATGAAGAAAAACCATGCAAAGGTGCAGTTAATGGACTTTTGGGCAAGTTGTCTGATCTGGGTCGCCAATTGATTAGAGCAAAGGTTATTAAATATAGCAGACACATCTCTCTGTCCATTTTACGACACAAGTTGTATGGAAGTCTTTGGAAATTTGTGGAAAACATATCACTTCCAGCGTAACTCGCGCCAGGGTTTGACACCGCTCGGTCAAGTGAATACCCCTGTGCGTGTAACAATATATTCGGATGGTTCTTGTTGGCCGTTTATTCTTAACGAGACTTTAGAAACACCCAGTTGATCAAATATCATATGGCTGCGTGTTTGTGAATATAATCGTGTTTTATCCTGTAGCGCCACAAATATATGTCGTGGCGCAGAAACACCCTTTTTTGGTGCTATAAGGCATATACATTTGAATTGAATTTGATAATCACGTACGGATTCATCTTTGTAAACCGGTTCGTCTAAATCAAATACTGTGTTGGGTGAATATTTGAACATTATATTATATATTTATCGATCTAAATCGCGATCTCGCTGACCGTGTCAAACCAATTCCCGCTATTAACTTTGTAGTAATATTTCTTTGTACTTGATCAGATCCTTGATTTATTAAGGCTGCTAGTTTTTGATCTGCGGCTTGTTTATCTATTTTACTGACATTTACCCCGATTTAAATTACGACGTACACCCTTAACATGTTCAGGTTTTAAAAATATTTCTTGAACTATAACTTTCAGCAGCAACCGCACCTAGCTCAATTATACCTTTATCGGTTTTTAATACCCTATTCCTTTTTTCTTGTGCACCCTCTTTAGTAAACTTCTCCATACAACTAATTACCCTTTCCAGGAAGATTTTTGTAATAGTCTAGATGTTTCTCCAGTTCTTGTTGCTGCTTTTACAAGTTCAGGAAAAACACCTTTTTTCTTCTTCTATTTATCCCTTTTTTCCATATTTAACCCCTTTAGTAGTTGGAGTAATAGGTTAAATAATTGTTTTGTGCCTTCTGTAAAATCAACTTTAGATTCTTGTCATTCTTATAATTTTTAATCAAGAATCAAGCACGGGTATACATTTCTTAATCGACGCTAGTCCTACCATTACGTGTCCAACGGGTAGTTAATGATTCTCCTACCATTATTGATATATGATATGATTTAATTCGTAGCAGCAGAATGTGTGTGACCTCGAATGAGACATCATCGAGTAAATAATTAAAAAACCAAAATCATAACAATAAAAAACAGTAATAATATTAACTAATCCGTATGAGATACTCTCAGTTAGTTAGAAGCTTTGGGTTTTTGTTGTTGTCATTTTGTTTTCGGTTTTGTAGGAAGTGTTAGTTTAGCAAATATATGACTCTATTATGAGGTGGGCTCAACCCTTCTGCTGCTAGACAAAATACAAACATGCAGAACTTATTTAAGATGGGAACATTATTTGGTCTTTACGTTTGTTCATGCAGTCGGAATAAGTGTGGTTTAAGAGCATTCTTGAATGAGATTATTATGCCTCAGTTTAGTGTGCAATTCATTCCACGTTTCTGATTGCTGGTATGCAAATAAAAGTTGTCCATATGACTGCCTTTTGATGGTGGGAATAACGAGTACACAAGTGTGTGAAGAGGAGCATATAGATCTTGCTGGTGTGTACTCATGGATAAGATCAGATATGTATATTGGATTGGATTTCGTCTGTGACACGTAGTAATGAGAACAAAGATTGTGTATGATTATGTATCAAATGGCTTGCCAGTGTAGGGTACAGAGCAGCGTGGAAGTGTTATCTGATCGAGGTACTCTAACGATTATATAATGAGCAGTGTCTTGAACGTATTGAAGTTTCGTTTGTAGATACTGAGACGAGCCAAACAAATTAACGTTACAATAGCCCAGTCTTGAAAGTGCTAATGAACTCATTTGTTTTGCGAATGAAGCTGATGCGTCTCAGCTCAACAGATGCAACCTTACATATTTTGTTTAACATTTTGATGAATTGTATGAATAATGTCAAGAGTAACACGTATGTTTTGTAGTGACTGCATCATCTTTTTGGAATCATCAAGGCAGTTTTACACTGTCATCTGGAAGTAGGGTAATGTTATTCCTTGGGTTTGGCGGATAGTTAAGTAATATTGTTACTATATCAGGTTTAAGTGATTACAAACTTAGGTTTATACTGTCATCCTGGAAATAGGATATTATTATACATGGGTTTTGGGATCGATGTAGCATTATTACTACATGTTTTGGAGATGCTGTGTAGTATTGTTACTACATCATGTTTCAGATATCACGAGTCATTGATTGGACATAAATTAATAGTACTAAACGGGTTAGGGGGATAGTTATGTATTATTGTAACTACATCAGGTTTCTGAAATCAGAAAATCAAAGTTTGGAAATAGGGTAAAGTTTCCAAAATGGGTTTTGTGTGACCGCTGAAACTTGGAATGATCTGGACTCATGTTCATCTGGTTGCTAATGTATGCGTCTCTCTCAAATAACCTTTGCAAAAACCCGAATATCCTTGATCTTAGTAAATATACAGTATGCTACATAGACACATCTGAAAATATGACTCCCAGATGTTCGGAAGGTTCGGTCTAGACCCATGATTTACAATGATGTGTTGCAAGTTTTCTAATTACCGGTAATAGGTAACCACGATGGGCATGAATATAACAGGTTTCTTTAGTTTTAATTGAAGAAGTAACTTATATAAGATGATTCAAACTTTTTTCTACTGAATCCAATATTTCCAATGTATTAGGTAAGCTCTCGAATTTTCATCAAGGTTCCCAAGGAGGTAACGAAGGAAGTAAATGTTATTAAATGCTTTGGATAGCGATCGGTCGAGATTAATGGGGGTGACCTAGTTGGCTTCCAGGACATGCTTGTTTAGAAAATCTTCTCCCAGACAGTAGATTGGGCATGCACTAAGATATTGTACTTGTCAAGACCTAATATTTTAACCGTAATATTGACGTCATGGCGAAATTAAACTTATGTTTTGAATTACTTCCGAAATAGTTCGAGTTTGAGTCAATAATGAATCTGTACCAACTTAAAAATCTATCGGGTGTATCATTGTGTAGCGTTTGCTCTCTTTCTTCCATCACTGTACTTTCTTGCGAACGAACCATCGTATATTGATCCAATTGCAGTTTCATTGACATCCTACATTGTTGGAAACGACCTTAAGTATCCATAGAACACGGGTTAACTAATTGAATTAAATAAGAAAACATCGATGGCTCAGGATAACTGACGCCTGCCTTTTTGCAGCCTTGGACTGAGTTGGATGTTTTTGGATAGAGTTATTACTTTCAAAGAGGCGAGGAGAGTGTTGTCGTCTTGGTTGACGTATATTGGGGGCATGGAGTCATTGATTCTAAAAGGCGAAGGTAGTAGTATAAAACCAGAACGTTTACATCATCTTAATGGGCATTTCAGAAAATGAAATGAAGGAATACAACGTTACATATTTTAATATTGAACGAACAAGTTACGATGTCCATCTAGTGGGAAACTAATCCCGATGCTTTAGAAAGCGTATATGGAAACCACAAATGAAAGGAAAATTCGTTATTCTGCACATATCACTGTAAATTCTACTGGTTAGAGCACATCAATATACTATATTTTGATCTTATACTTATTAAATGTTTTCTGATAAAGGATAATTGATGACGTATAAGTTTCCTCAGTAAGATTAATACAAGAACTATTGTGTATTCACTTAAAGTAACTATATTTAAATTTTTAAAACTCTGCACATGTCGGTGGAAATACAAACATACACGACGTATCATGTCCAACATAGAGCACAGAAAGCATAAAGGACTGCAAAAGAAACCTCAAACAAGTTAATATGCAGAAACACTGCAATATCTCATATGTCTCTTACAAAGATGAAAGCGAGACAGACAAGTTTTTCCCATACGTATTTGAATTAATCTTTAAAGAACATCTTTAGGTTTTCAATAAAAAGTCAATAACATTCCATTCAGGCTGAGAAAAGGCACCAAAACATGCTACCGTTAGTTTGCATCACAGGTCGAGAATCTGATATCTCAAATAGTTATGACATGTACATTTCTAAATCTCTTTGTCTAAATTATTAACATTATACAATATTGATTTATATATAATGTTATATGCTATATATTATGCGATAATATTTTGCAGTTGCATAACTTTCTTTTCCTATATTTCTCAGGACCGGATATGCTTACTGGTGTTAAGCTGTATATTGGTAATGTATCAAGCCCATGGAGATATAATCAGGAAATACCAAATATTACATCAAGCAAGGAAAAATATGTTTTTAAACCTAACAATATGATTGGAAGTGTTATATTTTTGATGAGGCTTGACTCAATCCTGGTCATATGCGAAGTAACTGTCGAGGGAGGTATGTAATTACTGACATGCTATTAACTAGTGTAAGATATTGGAAAATAGTTAGGAATAAGATGGTATGATGTTTAAAATGTAAATATAATAAAGACTGATTATACTGGATGTTTATATGGTAAGAAGGGAAAAGGTTAACTCACAGAAGTATGTTTTGGAGAAAAATTTACTAATATTGTGCAAATATATATTTTTCTTCTTATAGTAGCAATTAGTTGGACTCGTATGATCAACCTACTTTGTAGTCTGCTTAAGGTTTTTGATTAGTACTGGGTATATCGTTAAACAGAAGACAATAACGTGAGTACTCTTTATCAGCTTGATCATGACCTTAAGGTATATAATGTCTGTTTAAGGTAGAAATAGATGGCGGTGATATTGTTTTCTTCGCTCTATTAAGCTATTCTAAGGAGACTTTGTGCAAAGTCGTTTGAGATAGATATTATCATGCTGAAATCAGAGTGCAACATTAATAGCACATTAACCTCGTAATTGTCATGACCAGAATTCATGTATATACTCACTGTGTCAGCTGGATATATGTTCTGAATGATATACAGAGAAAATATGTATCACAACCGCTTCAATTATATATCAACGTGAGTCATGGTGACCTGTAAGGATTGTCCAGTATCTTGAATACTATTGAGAGATGTCACTAATATATATCTAGCATGAATACAGCAAAATCTTCCAGGTTCAAGGAAAATTTGAGGTTTCAGTAAATTATTTTAAACAGAAGGAAATTCAAATTTTCAATCTTCTTTGCTACCACATTATTTAGCTATGTTAGATGCATATCATATAAGAAACACGTATATATGATATACATATGAAAACATCTCAGGAACAGAATGGGCGAAATACAGCTTATTTTAGGTGTCCTAACATCTAATCATTAATTGTATAGGAATCTATCTTACCGAGTTGTTATATTTAAATCCAGATTTATCAAAGGAAGGTAATATCACATTATTATTAAGGTTTGTGGAATTGAAGATGTAGATATATGTTCATGGCTATTATTGGTGTGTAGAATGTGCACTCGTAAGTATTTGTCTAATGATATTTGACGCTTTCCTCGTTAAACGGAACTCACGTAACATCTTTGTTATATTAATATGTTAATCCATGTAATGAAGTATGGATACAACGGCCATTGATCTGACACACTGATTTTAACTATTGAAAAAGCCGGAGAAGATAATGGCAGAATTCACTTTGAAAAATCATACATACATTTCACTTTGTTTTGACTTGATTCCAAAGTCTCACCTATGGTTTAGATTGCTTTTGATTAATATTGTATCGAGCTAAGTAATACTTATAATTTAATATTGCGTATGACCATTTGAAACATGTTAAGGAAAAAAATCATTAATGTATACATTTAAGCATATCCCCAGAATTTTAACTTTAAAAATGCTGGTAAAGATAATAGCGGAATTAACCATTAAAAATCATGCATACATTTCACTTTGTTTTTAATTGATTGCAAAAGTCCATCTATAGTTTAAATTGTGTTTGACGGTTTATCTTGACTGCTTTTGATTAATATTTGTTTGAGCTAGGTCATAATAATCCTTTAGCATTGTGTATGACGTGTTGTTCTTTTGAAACAAACAACATTAATATTATATATTTATCAACAACATTAGAGTGTCTCGGCGGCATGTTCTCCGAGTTTTGTAACATAACGTGTGGGAAGTGTTTTGCTGACCACCCATGCAACCAGGAGAATGGAACTTGTCCTTTGGGGTGCGATCAAGGTCGGAAAGGAACACTTTGCAAAGAAGGCAGGTGCATATATGTAAAACTATTAGAGGTGGAGGGATATTTTAATTTCACATTTCAATGTCGTATATAAAAGTTAATCGTGGTTTATTGCTATTAGAGCTTCTAAAATAACTACATCGTCACTATATTATATTGTGTCTGTACATATTCGTATTTTCCAAATTTGAATTCAAGTGCTTTAAGAATATCACAGTTAACAGTTACACTTAAGTATCTTTGAAAGGATGCTTGCATATATATATATATATATATATATATATATATATATATATATTTATATATTTATATATGTGTGTGTGTGTGTGTGTGTGTGTGTGTGTGTGTAGAATATCAATATTTTTTTTTAGCTGGAAGGTTATTATAAACAGATGTTGAAACGTCTTGATTGTTTACATTTATTTCGACCAGACTGTGAAAGAGGCAACTACGGTTATAACTGCAATGAAACATGTGGGAATTGTTTATTTGGCAACGACAGTTGTTCCATAACAGACGGAACGTGTTCCAATGGATGCATAGCTGGATGGAAAGGTCATCAATGCAATATGGGTATGACGTATTTCCAAAATAAGAATATGTGCCACTATGACAGCTATTGGTATTCTGGAGTTTTATACATTGTCCCGTATACATAATGTAATGGCTAGTAAATAATGGAAGCATAATGATCGACCCATTTTATTTCCTGTCATAGCTACTTACGTGCCGGTAGAAAAAATAATGTTGACAATCTATTCAGAGTATTACATTGATCTACTTTACATTTAAACTAAAGTAAATAAAGACTAGTATTTTACATTTCTTTATCTACACTATCAGATTGATTTTTGGTGATGCTATTAGGTAATATTAAAATTGAGTAATACATATTGATATAAACATCAATTGATGTTTGCCAGATATTTGTTATACACTTGTTTATTTCCAGGCTGTAAGAAATAAAGCCATGTTTTATCTAGTAATATAGATTTTCAGAGTTTTGGTAGCCAAAGGTAATACCATAGGAGAACTACTATTACATCGCAAATCCAGCCTCGCAGGCACAATAGGTTAAGTTAAGAAACGCTAAAGGTTATCTGCTCAATTATGTTGCAATTAAAAAAAGCAGTTTCCCACCTGATAACCAGATTTGTGTCTTATTAAGGTAAAATTGTCAGTTAGTACTGGAGGAAAAGGCACGCTCTCTATATGGATGTCATTGGGTGCAATCTGTCCAGGTGTATGTATGTGTATGGTGTGTGGGTAAATAGTATCGAAGAAGCATATATTACTAGAAAACAATATTTGGTTTCTTACTCAGATACCTGAACCAAGCGTAATACCTTAGATGAATAGGTAAGACGTGGGTTGAATATGCTTGTTGTGTATGTATGTATGTATGTATGTATGTATGTATGTATGTATGTATGTATGTATGTATTGTTATGTGCTTATGCTCGAAAAAGCAGCAACAAAAAAAGAAGTGAAAACTAACAAGCTTGTAAAACTTTAGCAATGAATTTATTAATTACAAATATTTTCATAAGAAAATATAAATAAACTTACGGTTTTAGAGAATCAAATCCAACATTAATCCAATATAGAATTCACAAACATTAATCCACTAATGGAATTGCAAGAGTCCTGATAAATAAATGTTCTAATAGTTACAGGTTCCAATCTTGACGATGTAATCCAAAATGGCTGACGATGTCACGTGATGCAGTTCTTGTTTTTATAATAATCCAAATGAAAATCTATAAGCACATGTTCTTTTCCAAATAAATAAAATAATTTATCTTGCTCCAACGAACTGACACAATTTCCAGTACAAGATAATTAGAATTATAACTCTAACAGAAGACACAACTTAATATCATAAAAGCCCAACATCTACTAAATTGTTTTCTCCCACACAATAATTTAAATACCTGTTTTTACGTAAACAAGGGATCACGTGCTTTTCCAGAAGTTCATAGAAGGTCACAGACCAAACGTACAATCATTTAAACACGTACGCAAAGGAATGACCCTGAAGAAAATTAACCATTTCTCATCCCCCAGAACTTAAAATAAAAAGTTGTCCCTGGACTCGGCCAATAGTTTTAAAAGCTTGTTGACACTCTCTGAAGCAGGGTCAGAAATTAAGTCAAACTGTTGTATAGAAATAGTCTAAGTCAGCCTGAATTTTCCAGAATATATATCTCCCAATTAATGAATTTCAAACCCAAAATGACAAATTTGAATCTGACAATTAAAAATAAATAATTTAAATCAAATATATGTAACAGTATGTATGTATGTATGAATGTATGTATGTATGTATGTATGTATGTATGTATGTATGTATGTATGTATGTATGTATGTATGTATGTATGTATGTAAGAGGTATAAATAGATACATTCCCTTAGCCCTAAGAGACGTCTCCGGTCCCATAAGTTATGTGAGCTTGATTATAGATGACCCTACAATTGTCGTGGTAGTTCTTCAAAACGGAGAAAATAATTTCTCGCGAATACTGCGAGGGTCGTGGGCCCGTGTATTTATGTAGCTGTCAAACGACCCCGTTGGTTAACCTTTTGTACCATATGTAGTGATTCAGCCAGATTAAACTGAGCCTAGTAAAATGTACGATCTCTGATATAACTATATAATTGAACTCAAATCTCTATTGCACGGTATGGGTAATAACAGTTATTGAACAGTTACACATATATAATGTTTGTGACCATCCTAATAACATCTCTAGTCTATATGCGAAGACGACATTTAGTTTTCTTTGTTATATCCAATATTGGAAACGTATATCACACTTGATCTAGGACAAGTATATCCGTGCTAAAATGTTACTCTTCCCTCTTTGAAGTCAAGATAAGGCGTAAACTCCGTCCCTGCAATATATCAGTCTTCTATAAGTATTAACTCATTACTCATACTGGATCATGCTACCTTGAGGTGAAGTATGGAGTATACATGAGTTTTTAACAATATATGATTACCCATAAACGACAGCCTTTTCTTGGGAATAACAGCTAGGGTATCATGAGTATTACTGATCCGTCTTGTTGAAACTATATGCAGGTGGATAAAATAATATAAAATACGTTTTCTGATTCTTTCTTCTGTTCGCTAATGAGGTTAGGAAGGATGGCGTAGATGAAAATGTAAATATTAAAGCTTTTGAGAGTGGTTCAAATGGTGTCTTGACGCATTTGATTTAAGCAAGAATCCACTTTAATAGGACGGTTCATTCTTAATTGATCATAATATATGATAGGTATTTGGATCGTCTGATATGTAAGCATGAAGTTTTTGATTTAATCAAGAATCCAGTAGAATGGGCCATTCTAAATTGATCATAATATATGATAGGTATTGGAATCGGGTGATATGATAGCTTATTTGATACTACAGTGTGGCAGTGAGCATATATTTGTTTGTACTATGTACTGTTTCTCATAGTCAAAAAAATGTTATTGTGCGCTCCACAGAGAATATATTCAATTGACGTCTTACGTCTTTGAATTATCTTTCCGTCTCTCCTCCCCTTTTGAAAACTGCTCGTTCTGAAGGGCGTATTTCAATACGATCCAGGCGTGCTATATTAGTAATTTTTGATTGAGATGAAACATTTAACGTCTTGGTTTCCTAACGCAACTGAAGGAATATCTCCTGTTCTGATCTTAGTGGAGTAATCAGGATGAGAGACACTCCGATGAATTTGCTTTCTCTATTTCAATCGGAACCTAAGGTGTTGGAAAAGTGTATAAACATGGTCGATCCAATCTATGCGAAAACATAGATAACTCAGATCTATGAATCGCGGACGGGCATACAAAGGTTGGTAATTATTCATTCCACTCTGTCACAAATAGGTCCATCATAAATCAAGTACATCGATGATTAGATGAGTATAAAACGAAGCCCTATGAGAACATTATACAATTTTGCGTTACAATGAGCCAGTGCATACTCCAACCAGCATAGGATATTTAAACGTGGATTTTTTGTTATGGATGCAACTTTCGAAAATCCCAAAGAGGAATCAAAATGTCTAGTTACTAGGTCATAATGTGTGTTTAGAGATAAGTCACCACAGTAATGGTCTCCAATGAAATGCTTTTAAATCGGTTGTCATTTTGAGAATATCAAAATACAAAATACCACTCTGGGATTGGGATTACACTCATATTACATTCCGAAATAGTAGGAGACTTAATCCATCAGTTCACTGTGTTCGCATCAGTACTGATCACAATTCCAGGAAATTGTACGTGGAAAGGTGTCATTTACGTGCCTCGAACGCGGTTTCCCTGTCTTAGAGTTGCAGGCTCATATTGTGTAGATTGTTGACAGTTAGTCCGAAAGTCCATGTTTCGGCTTCCATCTGGTTTCTGGCCGGACCAGACAGTGTAACCCAGTACTTTTCTAGACTCACTTGGCGAAGGTAAAAAAAATCCAAACACAATTCAACGCAGAAACTTGTCTTTAATTAAATTCCCAAAATAGGTCTATAGTAGTATGTGTGTGTGGTAAATTGACAGTAGTTTGTCCTGTCCTGTCGTTATGAGTGTGTAGGTTTTGCACGATTTTCAGGAAATGCAGGTGTAAAGTAGCCTAAAGTAAAGTGTAATGTAAACGCGGAAGAGGAATACGGAGTCAAATCAGGAAACTAATTTAGGTTGTAAAATGGTAAAATAAACAAGGTATTTAATATATATTTACAACGGATTAAATCACTAAAAGGAGTGAATGAGATCCAGAACACTCCCCGCCTGGTATCTATAGAGATACCACTACCACTTATTCTATTGTAGAATATATAACGATATTCTTGATACACAGTAATCCAAATTATTATATATGAATAAAACGTAAACCCAACGAATGTCACATGAATGAATTCCTATCCAACAGTTATGTAAATGGAAAAAACGGTAATTGTCTGAATGTCAATGACGAATGAAAGATGATCCAATGAATGTCTTTAGTCAATCAGAAGTATAAGTTCAGTAATCGGACGGGTTTTAAGTTTAGGTTCGCATTTATCACCAACAACGATCCGGACGTCCGCCTTTCGGATGTGATTATCGGATCCTTGTATTGCCCTTGTGACTATGCCAACTGGCCACTGATTCCTGCACACCGAACTGTCCCTCACAAGAACGACATCTCCTTCGGTTAGATTCCGTTGTTGAACCGTCCATTTTCTCCTGCTCTGAAGTGACGGAAGGTACTCTTTCCTCCAACGTGACCAGAAGGTCCGAGCTAAAGCTTGCACTCGCTTCCATTGAGAACGATACAAGTCCGCGGGACATGTATCTTCCAACTCGTCTGACTTGTAAGCGTAGTAGGTATTTTGCGTCAAGAGTATCGCTGGTGTCAGAATAAGAGGATTCTCCGGATCCGTTGAGACAGGAGTCAGTGGTCTGGAGGTCATAATAGCACATACCTCAGCCATAAATCAGCTGAGAACTTCGTGCGTGAGGAATTTCCTGCTCATCGATTCGGCGAGCATGGCGTCGAGAATCCGTCTGGCGGTGCCGATCATACGTTCCCATGCGCTCCCATGTGTGAAGAATGGGGTGGATTGAACTTCCATTCTGTCCTGTTCTCCAATAGATAGTTTTATATTGGTCCGTGGTTGATTTTCAAGTCATCAACGGCTCCAACAAAGTTTGTTCCTTGATCAGAGCGGAAAAGCTTCACGGGTCCATAGATAGCCTGGAAGCTTCGAAGAGCGTTGATAAATGATGATGATGATATTTCTTCGATGACTTGGATGTGAACTGCTCTTATTACAAGGCATGTAAACATGACGGCCGAACGTTTTGAGTTAGCCGACCCACCTCTGGTTTTCCTTGTGAGAACTTCCCAAGGTCCAAAAACGTCAACACCTACGTTGGTGAAGGAAGGTCCTGGTTCGAGGCGATTCGAAGGCAAGTCTGCCATAATTTGGTGTTGTGGCTCCCTCCTTAACATTCTGCAAATTACACATTTGTGTATGACGCTGGATGTCAGTCGTTTACCAGAGGTAATCCAGTATCCTGCTGACCTGATGGCACCTTCAGTGATGTGACGGCCTTGGTGTTTCACTTTCTCATGATAGTGTCTGACCAGAAGGGTTGCGATGTGGCTGTTGCCAGGTACAATTATGGGTTTTGTAATTTCAAGGGTTTCCTTGGAGTGTTCCAAGCGTCCACCTACCCGTAGAATCTTCCGGGTAGTGTCCCATGTTGGGTTCAATTTGATTAGCGGGCTGCGTTTGGAAATTTGTTCTCCCATTTGAAGTGCGGTCACTTCCTTGCCGTAGAAATCGCCCTGTGTGGCTCTCAAGATGAGATCTTCTGACACTTGGCTTTCTGACAATACTTTAAAGTCAGTTGATTTCCCACATTTCCGTTGGCGAGCAATTAGTCGAAGGTGATTAATCCCCGCAATCAGACTCTTCCATGACGAAGAACGCTCGAATCTGGCTGTTCCTAGTCTACTACATGATGAATTTACCTTCGTAGGGTCGACAGTGGTAAATGCCGTGCGAATTTCGATGTCATCGTTGGGCATTACGAGTTCATGGGTCTCACCTTGCCGAGGAGTCGACTCAAATAATTGTTGGGGTCCATTGAGCCAACTGCTAGATTTAAGGTCTACAGCCTTATCGACCTCGTTGCAGAGTCTGAAGGATTTTGATCCGTTGGAAAATAATTCCATTGATTGGGATCTGAAAATTGGCGAATTTGTAAACTCTATTCGCCACATAGACATAGAATCTCCTAGTTGAGTTGCATATGTAACCAAGAACGACCTTGCTGTCGGTGTAATAGCGAACATTGTCTATCTTGACGTCTAGATGTTCAATAGGACCGTGGCACATAGTTCCTTTCTTGGAATCTTGGTTCCAGTTTGGAGGCTACTTTAGCCTTTCCAATAACAAATCCAACGTGATAATGGTTACTGACGTCTTTCGTTCGAAGTTAAACGACGGCGGCAATAGCTTTATTTGAAGTGTCCGAGTAGACATGGAGTTCCCTGGTGATGCATTTGCTAAGTTCGGGCACATATGTCCTTGATATTCTCAAGTTTTTAAGTGGTTCAAGGGTGTTTTTCCAAGACTCCCATTTAGAGGCAAATTCATCGGATACGAGCTCGTCCCAATCTATGGTCTCTAAGACAATAGATGAGTTTCCCATATATGATAACGGGAGACAGAAATCAAAGCGGATCAAAAATGATGTTAATCGTTGATACGATTCCTCTACGGGTAATTGTTTTTTTATCGGAAGACAGTTCAAACAGAAATTTGTCCGCGATGACATCCCATATTAGGCCAAGACTACGTTGGAGCGGTTTTTCTTCCGAGTCTAAATCTAGATCTTTCAAATTAGATGCCAGATCAGTTGTTGGAAAAGCAGCCATTACTTCAGTACTATTCGATGCAATTTAGTGAATTCGATGATTGCCATAGTCTTTTAAGGCACTTTGAGTGTCCACTAAGAGCTTAACAGCTACTTCGGTTGTTGAGCAAGAAGTTAACCCATCGTCGACATAGAAGTCCCTGGAGACGAACGATGTAACCTGGCTTCCGTACTCAGGTTCAGCTTTCAAAGCGGCCTTACGTAATCCCAGAGTTGCGACGGCTGGCGATGGACTGTTTCCAAATATATGTGCTTTCATCCTGTACTCAATGAGTTTCTTATTGATGTCATTGTTCTCATACCAAAAGAAACGCAAATAGTTTCGGTGGTCCTCTCGGACGATGAAGCAGTGAAACATGTGCTGCACGTCTGCAGTAATAGCTACCATTTCCCTTCTAAAGCGAAGAAGTACACCAATAAGATTGTTGATTAAGTCTGGTCCTGTAAGCAGTACGTCATTCTATGACACTCCTTGGTGTTTTGCAGATGAATCGAATACTCCTCGTATTTGATCGGGTTTTCTCGGGTGGTAAACACCAAACAATGGTAAATACCAGCATTCTTCGTTTGCCGCTAGCGGTGGAGCTACCTCGGCATGATGATTGTCCAAGATTTTTGCCATAAATTCAAGGAAGTGTTCACGTTTCCTTGTATTTTTCTTCAGATTGGCGTCAAGAAGTTGTGCCCTAATGGAGCTACCCAGTGCCCAGTTGAGTCTATTTGAAACTCATTATCCATTTGTTGCATGAATATTCTGTCCTCGTGCGACATACCAGTTATGTCGTCGTCCTTTGTCCTCTCGAAAACTGAGGAACCAAACTCGCTATCTTTGCGATCTAGTGCGGGATTAGAAAGTTGCTCCCGTACTTCCAAATAGTTGTGACATGGCACTAGGGCTGTCGGCTGACCCGAAGGTGAAACATGAGTTCAGCTGGCGTTGACATTTTCGGGCGCATGTTGTTTATCTAAACATACTTCTCCTATGACGACCCATCTTAGCTTGAGTCGCTGGGTGTATGGTGCTCCTCGATGACCTATTCGTTGTTCTAGAACGTAATGAGCTTCTGCCAAATCTCTTCCGATCAGTAGCATAATCTCTTTTCTTCTGTCTATTGGTTTGATAGACCCAGTAAGATCGTTTAAGTGTTCATGGAACTTTACAACTTATGGAGTTGCCATCTCGTTTTTATCATCAGGTATGTTGCCACACTCGATGAGTGTCGGAAGTTCCAACTCTACGTCTCCATTGATGGATTCTACGATGATTCCGGTCGAGTGATGACTCGACCGGAACAAGTGTTTAGGGTGTAACTCTCAGGTTCTGATCTGACATCAAAGAAATCAAATAAACTTGGCAGGGCTAGGGATCTGTTGCTTTGGTGGTCGATAATAGCATATAGTCTAAGAATTTTATTTGGATTGTCTTTGTTGTAAACATTGACCGGTAAGATTTTGGCGCATGACTTTCCATGAGCTCCTTTACAGATTTCAGTACATTTAGCTCGTATGTCTTCCTCGTATTGCCTCTTGGAGTTTTTGGAGAACTCCCCGCCATGATTTCCCGCAACCTCGGGAGGTAAACATGGAGAAGGCCTATTGAAGTGTAAAGCCGTAGTATGCTGTTTGCTGCCTCAATCCTTACAACAAATCTTAGCCTTGTAATCGCGACTGACATGCTTATCCGATGCACAACACTTAAAACAAATGTTGTGTTGTCTTTGGAGTTTTTTCCTCTCTTCAATGGCTTTGAACTTAAAGCCTCTACATTCATCGAGTGTATGTTTCGTGTTGTGTAGAATGAAGTTACTTAATGGTTGACTTTTTGGCTGATCGTCCTTTTGATTTGTCAGCTCTGTTCTTCGGACATTCACTTTTGGTTTGGTTCCATGAGTGTTTTTTGCAGAATCACCTTTTTGAGTGGGATTGTCCAAATCTACGGGTCGGAAACCAGGGTTATTCCTCAGGTCGCATGTGTGCTCAAGAAAGGCATGGAATTCCTCGAATGGTGGGAAAGCGATGGAATGCTTCGAAGCATAGTTGGCTGCTCTGCTTGACCATTTTTCTTGCAATCCGTAAGGAAGTTTAGATACGAGAGGTCTTACCCCAGTAGACGAGTCAAAGTAAGCAAGGAGAGTCTTAAATTCATCCTTTTTCTTGAGGAATTTCACCTCTGACAGTAAATCCAAAAAATCATATAACTTCTCGTTGTCCCGGTTGATGAGTTTGGGAAAAGACTCAAGTTTTTTCTTTATGGAAGCTTCTACCATCTCTGGCGAACCATATCTCCGATCTAGGCGTTTCCAAAGTTCGTTTAATCCATTAGATGGATCCCCTGAATTAGACGATCTTATGCTTAGGGCTTGTTCTGAGGATTTTGGGTCTAGCCATTTAACCAACAAGTTGATTTGTTCCGAGTCTGATAGTCTCAGTTCTTTGGTTACACATTGAAAACTGTCTTTCCATGCATGATTACATCCAGGTTTGTCGTTATATTGCGTGAGCTAGGAGAAAAGCAAATCTTTCCGTAACAAGAATTTTGTCATTTCCGATGCCCCATTATCGGTCATGGCTGAGGCATTCGGCAGGGTTGAATGCTGCGTCCCCATCTGTATGTCCTGATTTAAGCTATGGTTTTGAGAGAGGACTAAGTCCCCTTGTCTTGCGTCGTGTGAAGTAGGGACAAATTCCGGTGCGCCTGCCGAGAGTTTAGATATTTTTGGCTCCTGACTGGAAAGTAATCTGGCAAGAGTAGATGTAATCGGCTGATAATCACCAAAGAACGTCCCAAAATGAACAGAAGGATGTTCTCGGACTCCATAAGGAAAATCAAGGTTCTTATCCTCGCCTGTTGGTCTCTGTACGTCATGTAGCGGTTCACTGGTCATCGTACCAGACGATACCTTATCAGACTCCACATCGGCAATGTTTCCTTTATCGATGAGCTGACTTTGTTGGCTTATGTATTCTTTAATCCGGTCAGAGTAATCCGCCGTTTGTTGCGGCGGACCATCCTCAATGACTTGACTTCCGGCCTTGTCCATCTCGTAGACACGAGCTTCTGCCTCGGCAATGGCCAACTCTTTCTTGGTATGAAGGAGGGTCATTTCCGTCTTAAATATGGCTGCTTCCTCGTCCATGACTGCTTTTTGTCGAGCCTCCATTCGTTCAAGTGCAGCCTGTTCTTCTGCAAAAAAAATGGCGGCCTTTGCGGCTTCCGCTTTTGCCCGTTTTTGTCTGGCAATGCTTGGGGCGTCAGAATGTTTTGACGACTGGGAACAAGCTTTGCTCCCAGAATGATGAGATTTGACGGACCTCTTGTCGTCATATTGACTTTTGTTCTTGAGAAGGTTTAGCGCCCTATCGACAACACGTTTCTGAAAGTCCACTAGCTTGGATAAAGTATCTAAATCTTGGGTACTTTCATCTGACCTGGTTCCTTTCAGAAAGCTCGTAAAGGCGTTGACCTGACCCAGATATTTGGCATTTTCGTGTATGATGTTTTGTGTATGATGTTTTGCTCCAGAGCAAAACAGTCTTGGACCCTTTCTGGCGGGCTGTCTGCAATTTTCAAATATGAATCCAGCATGGACCATAGGTATTCCATGTTCTGGGAATATTTGTCTCTCCTTTCTATGTAGGATTTTCTCCCCTTTTCTGACAGAGTACGGTTCCTTGGACCCAATTCTTCTGAGTGTAAAGACTCGAAGTTGCCCATGTTTTTTAGGTGACTAAAAGTGCCCTGAACTTCTACCACTTTTTAGTGAGGAGCGTTCTTGCCTCGACTCCAACGTTGAGAACGAGTTGCCTACCGGATGGAACGTGCTTCAGTGTCACTGGTCGATGGGACGTTGATTGTTGTTGTCAATTTACTGTTCTGGCCGGACCAGACAGTGTAACCCAGTACTTTTCTAGACTCACATGGCGAAGGTAAAAAAAAATCCAAACACAATTCAACGCAAAATCTTACAACGGATTAAATCACTAAAAGGAGTGAATGAGATCCAGAACAATCTGGTTCGTATAATCATTGTAATTGGAGGCCAAGATGGCAACCTTCCTAGACGTCAAGTGAAATGTAGCAGGCGATGTCATTCTACAGTAGATGGATCGCTCCATATAGGCAATATAACACTGCATTTATAACCATTTCTGTCTCAGTGGGGAAGATTAGTTTTTAATTTGAATATTGATAATTGACCTAATCAACCAAAATCTTGAAACGAAACAAGGTTGTTTGCCAAAGATATAGATACTTAGAGGGAGTTTAGCACATGCTAGTATGTCTTGCAACAAACTATTACTAACCTGTATGATATCCTGTTGTTTTGATAGCCTAATTATATATGACTTCGGGAAGATATGTTAGTGAAGACGAATGGTCATGGGTCTTGCAAGTAAATACTAATTATGTATCTACCCAAGTGGACTGCAATCAGAACCCGTTGCTGCATGGCATCGTAAGTTAATTGAATATGCTTGGATTGACGACCCAATGAAAAATAGTATTTTGTACCTGAGAGAACTCTAGGAAGAATCCACTACAATGACTTATCGAGTCTACATGTCTTCATGGTCAAACTTCATTCGAGTATTCAGGATCGGAGACTTTTCTCTACCGATGCGAGATAAGTTGAAAGATAGTAATAGTTTTCCTTAGGTAGTATGATTGTGTATCATATTTGAAGGATTATCTAAGATAATGACTACAAGACGACCCATAGTAGTTGTTTCAATAGCAAAAAAAAAAAACAATTGTTACTGTTACACATTTGACAGATACCTACTTATGGATGAAACTTTGGATAAGTTGGTGACGACTGGACAAATAATTACCGCTGCCTCCTTTATCCTTAATAGCTACAATCATGCCAGTAGATGAAAGAGTTAGAGAGTCATAGGCAGGTCAGACATGTTCTTCAAGACAAATACCCCCGAAAATAATTCAAGTCCTTAGTTATTTCATTTCAGTATATAAGTTCCGTAATGACTGTTTTTTAATGCTACTTGGTAATGTTTAATTTTAATGCGAATAAATGCCGTAACAAAGGAGATGTTAGTAAAGTTCTGTTTTTTTTAATCAGGATGTGTCCCAGGAAAATACGGCTATAACTGCAACGAAACGTGTGGTAATTGTTTTAATGGCAATACCAGCTGTAACAGATCATACGGACACTGCAGCAATGGATGCAAGGCTGGTTGGCAGGATGATGATTGCAAAAGAGGTATGGGTCAATTTCACAACAGACATAATAAGAAACAAAAACTATATATGTCTATGGTACTCCGTAGTATTATTAAGGGAAAAAAAACAACTTTTGATTTATGAAGAATGAGTAAATGATCACGTCTTGACAGTCATGCTCTAACAAAGAGAAGTCGCCACTAAACTAATTAAAGACTCTTTTTCATTTATGATATAAATTTTGTAATTGCTGTTTCTAATGTTACATGGTAAATGTTAATTTTAATATGAAACATCGCCTTAAACCGAAGTGAGTTGGGAATCGTTTTCGTTGTTTTATTAGGATGTGTCGCAGGAAAATACGGTTACAACTGCAACGAAACCTGTGGTCATTGTTTATATGGCAATACCAGCTGTAACAGATCATACGGACATTGCAACAATGGATGCATGGCTGGTTGGCTGGGTGATGATTGCAAAACAGGTATGGGCCATTTTTAGAACATATATAAGTGGCACTAAACGACATATGTGCTGATGATACTCTGTCGTCACCGTAGAGAGAACATTTAACGTATTTCAATAATTGCAATGTATCGTCAACGTCGAAGTCATACATAATTTACTGTATTTATAAGCATTAAAATGATACAAAAATGATGATATCATTCCTCACCCTCCGTTTCGTTCATAACTGATCATTACAACGACTTGTATTAGATTTAATGACGCAAAGTGTTTTCCAAGATCATGGATGTCCTACCATATAATCATGCTTGTCCTAACAACATACTTTACCTTATAACTGAGTATTACTCGAAGCTAGAGTCTGGATTCTTAAAAAATAGAAAAGTGTTATTTCTTAGAATAGTTCAATGTGTGTATACTGTAATTAAAAAGTATGTTTAGATTGTTCTCAAGCAGTGGCGAATGTTTGAAATATGCCTTAATATTTACAAAGGTATATATATATATATATATATATATATATATATATATATATATATATATATATATATATATATATATGTATATGTGTGTATAATATTTTGCTGTAAATTAGACATTGCATATGTATGAATCATTTAAAAGTTTCCAAATAATTATTTTTGCCTTTTCACTAGAAATTAACTTACCCCTCTTTATATACATTTCTTGTTGAGAAAGGTGTATACTTGTAGTTATTGAGTTTTTAAATAGGTTGCATGCAAAACTCTAAACCGTGTGTCCTAATCTGTTGCTTTATTGAGTTATTATATTTTAGAGGATAATATGAGGCACGTAATTGAGAACTTATCTTCTAATCGTTTTATTCTTTAAGAATGCGATGCAGGAACTTACGGATTTGCCTGCAGTGAAACATGTGGTTATTGTTTGAATGGAAACAACAGTTGCTCACGTATGAATGGTCATTGCAACGGCGGCTGTCAAGCCGGGTGGAAGGCCGAAACATGTAAATCAGGTACTAATGATATATTCTGAATATACATGTTCAACTGTTATCTCAAATATTATGTCATCGTCGTTGTATTCTAAGTATAATAATGAGTTTAGGAAGTATTTTGTTGTTAAACTTGCGATCATCAGCTTTTTCATAATTGTGTTAAAGGAATGTCATAATCATACATCAATATTACACTAATTTTGCTAATGTGAATTTCGTTAGGAAACTTTAATTTGATGTATTATCCCAGAATATCTAAGATTTGTAAGGTTCATGGTAATATTCACATCGTAAATCTATCATAACATAATGATATTAAAAATTCATTAACTTAAAATTTACGATTGGTCATGATCAAACCTTTATTTATCAGTCTAGATCAAACCTGGAAGTCAGCTTCTGTGTTGAGAAAATAACGTGCGCTGCAATATTTTCTGGACCTGTATGTGTTTGAACTAAGTGCTTTCAATTTCGTAGCAAAGAGTCAGTTGGTAATGTTAGTAATTAGTGTTCCAGACTCAAACTTGTTAAATGACTAAAATTCCATCAATACAAACAATTTCACTTTATTTTGCACTTCCAGCTCGGTTAAACTCTTAGAGATTCCTTTAACTAAACATAACTTGTATTATTACACATCGCAGTAAAGCCAAACTCATATACACTAATATATGTTAACACATTTCCAGGCTGGTTCCCATTTTACCATACAATTAGCACTGTATGCCCTATCTTTACTCATAAATGTCCTGACAACCCTAGGAGTTCACAACATACGACAGCAATGTGCAAAGTTATGACTGTTAAAGATATAATTAGCGAATATTTAATTATATTTCAAATTCATGTTCACCTCATGATCAATTGTGCATTCCAGGCTACATTTAAATATTTTGAGCCTTTTGTTATGAAAATCAGACAAACATATTACAATAAAGTCGTCTAATGAGTCACCATTTTAATATAACTAGTTTTTTTCATTTCAATTGAATACTGAAATATATTAAAATCTGTGCAATATTGTATACTTAATGAGTAAAATATCAAAATGACCATCTATATGTACATGTATTATCCCAGCAAAAGAAAGATTAATTATATTAATTAGCTACAATTCTTCCAAGAATACACAGCATTTAATACTAAAGTAAGTAGACATAAGTCCATTAAAATGAAAAATATGAAGTTTCAAAACATTCACTGACATCATTAAACATGGTCGAAGAGACTTTAGTGATCATACTTTAAGCTACATGTTTCAAAACACAACTATTAAATATCATATTGCTTACCATAATTTATCATTAAAATGTTATATTGTATATATATATATATATATATATATATATATATATATATATATATATATATATATATATATATATATATATATATATATATATATATATATATATATATATATATATATATATATATATATATATTGCATGGATATAAACCAAAGAGCAAACTATTCGACATAACAGTCCAATCATCAAAATGTTTCAACTCATCCCATGATTGCAACTGCTGATATATCTGAATGTGTTTTTAATGTACACACTGAAAGTAATGATGTGGTTTAGAAAATATGTTATTATTGCTTGTTATTCACAAATTAACTATGTGATTGCGTTTAGAGTAAAGACAACTGCACTTACATATGTGGTAACTATTTGTCTGTAGCTATGTATAGCAATCACCATAATACTTCAGCTTCCATAGTTAACCTCTGCAAAGACCATATTACAATTTCAATAATTTGAAGTAAAATTTTGAGTTTTCATGATCAAACATATATTTAATAATATAGATGAAACGTTGATGTCAACATTTGTGTAGGGAAATGAATAAAACCAGTGGCATTTTCTAGACGTGCATGTGTTGGAACCATTTGCCTTCCAATCAGAACCAAATAGTCAGATGCTAATTTCAATAATGAGTGTTTCAAACTCAAGAATGTATCAATTAACAATGTCTGTTTGTTGTACTTACAACTAGAAACAGTTCTCAAAAGCTTCTTCATTCTAAAACATAACTTGTATTATTACTAATCCAGGCTAGCCTTATCCATATATGTTAAATTGTATGTTGAACAATTTCCAGGCTGGTTTCAATTGTTCCATATAATTAGTACTGTGTGTCAAATAGTGAAATACGATTTGCGTAACAAATGTTTTTGAAGATATCTGACTAATGATATGTTTGAGTTTATAATTTAATCTATAACTTGTACAGGATTTCAATTTGTCTTGCTTTCATCATTTATTTACATGTACTAAAATGTACATTTATATGTGGCAGGTTATTCCTAAATATTATTCTGCTTTTGATTATCCTATCTGTACATCTGTACAGCATGGATAATACCTTCTAATCCACATGATGTAGCGAACATACACACATGCATACATACATACATGCATGCATGCATGCATGCATGCATGCATGCATACATACATACATACATACATACATACATACATACATACATACATACATACATACATACATACATACATACATACATACATACATAAATGCATGCATCCAAACATACATAGATAGATTAAAATTAACATGGCTTTAAAAGTGTTGGTTAAAAGCAATATTCCTATACTAACAGATGTTGATATTCTATATCAAATTGTGATTCGTCCATGACGCATTAATACGCATATATAAGCATTGTTTCAAGTGTATGATATATATTTATAAATGATGAATATTTATAGATTAAGTATTAACGATGAAAGAAATAAAGATAAAATTATTAATAATATCGGTTTTCATTCATACATAAGTTGAAATACACATATATCTACATCCATACATACATATCTACATACATACATACATACATACACACACACACACACACACACACACACACACACACACACACACACACATACATACATACATACATACATACATACATACATACATACATACATACATACATACATATTAATTTGAATTACCTCAAAGTGTACGCATACTCTTGTAGTATCAAACAGTATAAATATAGTCTTTTGCAAAATGCATATATGAACGTTAGATGTATAAAAATGTTTGCTATTTAATGTTTGTTCTCACTTGACACATTAATCTCGTGATATAACATTTTTACCAACAATCAGTTTGTAAAAAAAACCATATTATTTGGCAATGCTCATGGGGGATATAATGATTATTTTATCATTAGGTTATATAAACAGAGTTCTAGAGGAGTTTACATTTATTTCGACCAGGCTGTGAAAGAGGAAACTACGGTTATAACTGCATTGAGACCTGTGGACATTGTTTATATGGCAATACCAGTTGTGACACAACAGATGGAAACTGTACCAATGGTTGCATAGCTGGATGGCAAGATTATCATTGCAATAGAGGTACGATCTAATTTCAAAATAGGTGGTTGTTCCACGAACAGGTAGAATATGGTATTCTGCATTTAATTTAGTATAAATTTTCCCCTTATATATAATTTAGAAGTTCAGGAATAAACAAGAATAGTCATCAACCCTGTTTTATTCGTGAAAAACGAAATAAAACAAAAAAACATGAAATTGGAAAACGTATAACATGCAGAGAAAAAGGAACAAAGCATTAATAGGTCTCATACGTTTGTTCTTGCAGTCGAAAAAGGTGATTTTTAAGATCACTCTTAACAAGGATCACTGTCTCTCTGTATCTAATTTCAATGGGCAATTCAATTCGTTCCACATCGCCAGGCCTTGGTATGTAAAAGAACGTTGTCAATATGACTTCGTGTTCATAGTGGGATCAATGAGTATACGATTGTCAGAAGAGGAGCACAAGTATCTTGCTGGTGTATACACATGGATGAGACCGGATAGATATGACGGATTGGAAACTGTCAGTGAAACGTAGCGTAAAGAACAAATCTTGTATTTGATTCTGTATCGAATGGATAGCTAGAGTACGTTACATAGAATTGGTGAGGTGTGCTCTGGTACTTTAACGATGATAAATAGTGATCTCACAATATTTTGAGGGTTTTCTAAACATGTGTTATGCGCTTATTTTTTTGCCTGTTGTATGAAACGAAACTACAATTTCTAGTAAATGTCGTTTCTAAGATATTAAATCTGTCAATCATAATACCCTACGATAACAAATACTGTAACTTTGCACGTCCAGCCCTCTCTATGACAATATATTGAGCTAACGAAAACTAAAGGTTAATTGGACACTTCTCCCAATTGATAACCGGATTGGCAGAATATCCTAGTAGTCGTCAGTTACTAGTAGATCAGAAGGCATGCTCTCTATATCGGTGTACATGCATATAATCTGGAAAGGTGTTTGAGTATGGCGTTTACGAAAGTATTTTCGAAGAAATATATATTACTAGAAATCAGTCTGGTTTCTTATGCAGCGAGCTTGCTTCTAGATAACTGGACTTGAAAATAGGTTTCAACTGTCTCGGTGTTTGTTCGAAACGGAAAATAAATTTCTCGCAAATATAGCGAAAGTTATGAATCCGCATAATTAAGAAGCTGTCAAAAGACACCGTCGTGGAACATTTTGTACCATGGGTAAATGTTTGGCCAGATCCATCTGATCCTAATAGGATGAAAGGTCTCTGATAAATAACTATATCATTGAATTCAGATCTTAATCGCAAGGCATGGATAATAACAGTTATTGAATAGATACACTCATATGCAATGATTTTCGGCAATGTCTTAAATTATTGGGCCGATATGCTAGCAAAATTTAATTGTGCTGGGTTATATCCGATATGCAAATCATATAGCCAATTTGATCCAGGACGAGGGTGTCGCGTTGATAGATCATCCTTCCTGCTTTGAAGGCAATATGAGCATCAATTTATTTGACGCAACAATTTTGTCTTCCTTAAGTATCACCTGAATCTCACACTGAATCATGTAGATGACATTGAGCTGAATTTTTCAGAACTTCATTATTTTTGGTACTGATGGTAAGACCAAAGCTTATGCCGGAGCGGCAGAACTTGTCATCGCTGAATTGCAGGTCGGCTTTTGAGGCAATATTGAGGGTGCAGTCTTCGGCAAATAAGACAACCTGTATGGTGTATGTCATTACCTTGTGTTTCGCTTGAAGCCTCCTCGGATTTAATAGTTTTCCATCTGTATGGTACATGATGCAGACTCAAACATCTGAGTATCTGAAAGCATGTGTCAGCATGTAGGAGAATAATAGACAGAGTAATGTCGCTGCCAGAACACAATCCTGATTGACGCGATTGGTTCCTTGGAATGACTCAGATGTCTCTCCACTGTTATGGACTCATGCATGCATATCATAGTGGAAATGCTGCACCATGGATATACATTTTCTTGGGGTTCAGAACGTGGCCATTACCTTACACAAGCCTTGTCTGCTGACATTATCTAAGTTCTTTGCCAAGTCGACGTAGATGGAGAAAAGGCTTGTTGTTTTGGTCTTGACATTTATCTTGTGGCTACATCGCAGTAAACAAAATGTTGATGATCCCACGTTCCTACCGGAATCCATATTGGATTTCTGGTAGTAGTCTCTGGTCAAGATGCGTAGTGAGGCAATTCAGTAGGATTGTGGCGAGTATCGTTCTTGCAGTCGAGTGTATACATCCCAGTGGCTGTCGCAGGCCTGACAGTTCCTTTTTCGCTTATACATGTGTATTATTGAAACGTCTTTGAATTGCTGGGGGATCATCTCTTGATGCTACAGCAGTAAAAACAGATGGTTGAACCTTTATATCAGGGATGTGCCCCCTTTCTTGTTAAATTCAGCTTCGATGGTGTCTGAACCAGGTGGTTTCCAGTGATTCGATGATGGATAATTTGGGGAGATTACTGACGACTTCCTTATTGATGGATGAAGGTCGATTCATGACTATGTCACAGTGTTATTCCCATCTGTGAAGAATCCTCTGTCTGTAATTAGTGTGTTCCCGTCTGCGCTGAGAAGGGAGCATGATCCAGATGGTGTTGGTACTTATACCTATTTCAGCTGGTATGCGATGGATTAGATCTCATCAGCTTTGTTGCTCAGCCATGTGTCTCGCATCTCACGGAGTATCTGCTGCACAGTTCTACTTGTGCTGTTGTACGTATCTTTCCTAGAGGTGGACTTGGGTTAATTAAATTTAGTAATGAGTGTTCTAGAATCAAGAATCGTAAAGAACTGAAATTCCACCAATAAATGCCATGTCTCCCTTTTCACATACAATTAGGATAGACTCCCAAACGATGTATTTCATAAAAAACATAATTTACATTATTAACCAATCCTGGCCTGACACACCCATACATACTTAATTGTATATTTAACCATTATTAGGCTGGTTCCAATTATTCCATACAAATATAACTGTGTGTCCTATAGTACAATGCGATTTACGTAGCAAATGTTCGTAATGTTTTGACCAATATTTATTTTGCATTTATATGTTATTCTATAGTATTTACAAGTTTTCCATTTATTCTGGATTTCATCAATTATTTATTTGCACAAAAATGACGTTATTTGTGGCAGGTTAATGCTGAATATTTTACTGCTTTGGATTATTCTATCTGTACAGCTTTGAAACTAATTTGCATAATTGCTGTCATTGTGTTGATTTGCCGCTAAACCTTATCCATTCATCCAGCCAGACACACACACACACACATACACACACACACACGTACGTACGTACGTACATACATGCATGCAT
Source organism: Unio delphinus (assembly GCA_029339505.1). NCBI lineage: Eukaryota > Metazoa > Mollusca > Bivalvia > Unionida > Unionidae > Unio > Unio delphinus. The sequence continues at coordinate 1,939,387 of JAQISU010000138.1, read as the reverse complement.
GCATGCATGCATACATACATACATATATACATACATCATACATACATACATACATACATACATACCTACATACATACATACATACATACATACATACCTACATACATACATACATACATACATACATACATACATACATACATACATACATACATACATACATACATACATACAGTACGTACGTACGTACACACAAACACATACCGACATACATACATACAAACATACATACATACATACATACATACATACATACATACATACATACATACATACATACATACATACATACATACATACATACATACATACATACATACATACATACATATATACTAGATCAATTGATTTCAATTGGTTCACAATTCATGTAGAATTATGTTAGATTAAACAGTGTAAATATAGTCATTTGCAAAACGTATATATGAAAATCAGATGTAAAAGAGAGTATTACACAGAATAAAGAAACACGGAGTTTGATTGAGAATCAGTGTTGAATATATTGCTATTTTCATAAAATAATAAATAGTAAGCTATATATTTCAAAAATAAACTAAAACTCAGTAGGTCTATAACAAAACGAACATGAACATGCTACATAATATATAGAGCAAACAAAATGTAAATATGGGACTCGTCATCGTGATATTCACCAAAACCCTATTATTAACGGTTTTACAAAGAATATTAAACTCAACATGCTGACTTGGAAGTTTATTTACTCTTGGAAGATTAGTCTATTCCCAAAATGACACATCAAAATACTACAGTAAAATGCAAATATATATATATATATATATATATATATATATATATATATATATATATATATATATATATATATCATTAAATGGACTATGAAACAATATTTTTATTTTGCAATATATATTATATACAAGTATAGAACACTTACTTACATTTTATCTTTGTATATTCCTTGCAATCATAGGTCGATAATTAAAGTTATCAACAAAATATAAAAAGGACAGATAAGCAGGTATATAGATGAGAAGGAAATTAAGGCTTAGACTATGCTACAGCAGGAAATGAATAGACAAACTTAACAAGAAAATCAGAGTGAGATAGTGTGTGTGTGTGTGAGAGAGAGAACATGTATGTATTAGACATTTCGAGGCTTTCCTTGATTTTACAACATGATGGAAATGAGAGAACGCGTACGGTATATTGTGTGAAAATAAAGATCAACAAATAAACTTTTGTCAGTTATGTAATTATATTATGAAGTAGATAACTAAAAAAGGTGCTGATATTGTGTACTGCAGCTAGATTTTAGAGTAAGTAGTAGAGGAGCTGAATAGACCTTTTTCAGAGACCTCCATTTGACAAAATAACGGTTATTTTGTGTTATCAATATATTTTCCGTTTGTCAAAATAACTGTTTCAGATTTACAGCAAACACGAATATCCGAGAACAAGGTTACAATTAATTAACCGTAAATACGGTCTAATCCGATGCGATATCGTGTTCTCGGATTTGATAAATTTATCGTTACAAATCCGTGCGGGGTAGCCAGTGCACCGCTAAAGAAATTTCGAAATTGATTTAAGTCCATGTCACCGTCACACCAATATTGTTAAATATTTTTTAGTGTGTATTTTCCAGTTCCGTTAAACACACATACCAAATTGAAATTTTCTCTGATTACACTTGGGATCTGTGCATATTTTTGAGTGATATATATCACGTCGGTATTTGTGTGTCTGACTCGAGAAAATATCCTAGCTGCATATTTTTGTCGTTCTAACATTACATCATCGTATACAACAAGATTATTCATACTTCCATCGAGGTCTTCCACGGATGGAGCTTCGCCGATGTCCATGATAAACTTGATAAGATCCTCTCATGTGACCTCTGAGGCTTTTTTGGTTATAATCTTTGAACACCCGATAACAGTGTTAATCATCTACAATAGGAGTAACCAAATACAGTTTGTCCCATTTCATATACTTCATTATTAAATTTAACAATGGCTGTGTTTTACTACTTCCTGATGGTCCGATGATAATCATCCGTATTGAATTTAGTAACATAACATGATGTTTCACCAGGTTTGTTTCTTCAACGCGGAAAAATCAATAATTTCCATTAGATATAACCTAATAATATTATGAATTTATATTGTGTGAAATGTAAAACACGTACAGGAACAATTAACCCAAGAACTGTTACTACACAGAATAACAGAATCGGTTACTGGTAAGTGTGAACAATGCGGAACAAAAAAAAATTAGATTTTTAAAAAAAAAAGCGGTGGTGATATCACCTCTGGATTAACGAAACTCCCAGAAGCACCATGGGCTAAGTATCCAGGAGAGAAACATCTTGCAGGATATAGTTATTGTGGACCCGGGACCAGACTCGATATCCGACTCGATGATCAAAACGAGGCTAAACCCGGTGAAGATCCGATAAAAGTTATCGATGAAGCGTGTAGATTACACTATATAGCTTATCGTAGTGGGGATCTTCAACAACGTCATCTCGCTGACGTAAGGTTGATACACGCGTTAAACTCCATCCCGGATAAATCGTTCAAGGAAAAATTAGCGTCTTGGTTTACAAAATCCGTGATGAAAGGTAAATTATTGTTCGTTGCTAGTATATAACATGGAAGCAATGTATTATTCTCCAACAGGATATTTCATGAGTAGATCAGCCATCGATAAACTTGCCAGCGCCGCTAAAGTACCTCACAAAACAACTGCTGATTGGTTGGCTAAACAAGTGATATGGCAAATTTATTTACCTCGTCCGAAAAAAAATTAAATATGCGCGTTTCTATGTTAATGATCCGAATAAGGTTCATCAGGCAGATATATTTATTTCTACCGCATGATATAACTAAAAAACATGTTTATAAATACGCGTTGAGGGTAGTTGATATCTCTAGTAGATACAAGGAAGCTGAGCCGTTATCAACAAAATCATCATCTGAGTTCGCATTCGCGTTCAAAAAGATTTATCGTCGAGGACCTCTACGATATCCAAATCTTCTTCAGGTTGATCCCGGTAAAGAGTTTCTGGGTGAAGTATCATCTATGATGAAACAACATAATACTGTAATTCGACGAGGTCACACCGCAATTCATCGTGATCAGGCAATTGTTGAGCAGTTTAACAGAACTCTAGCTGATAAATTATTATTACATTATTAGTGCACGAAGAAATTTTTCCAACATGGTCGATGTCGTGAATGGATTAAACGATTACCAGATGTTGTTGCAGCGATTAACAATGAGGTCACCAGAAACATAAACATGAAACCTGTCATCGCGATAACAAATATATAAATAAAAAACCACTATCGTATTTACTATCTGAAATTTTACCTAGCAACGTCACAGTAAGATATTTATACAAACCTGGTGAACTTGAAAGTGGCACTAGAAGATCAACTGATCCGATATGGAGTATCACCACACATAAAATATATTCTACGGTATCATCTAAGGACCGCCCAGCATTATATAAACTGGACCCAACAGCACCACAACGGAGTTTTACCAGGGAACAATTACAGGTTATTCCAGATGATATTCAGTTACCACCGCAAAATCTCAAATAACAATACTTCGAAGTTGTTTAATTCGTCGTACTCGTGATACAGCTAGGTAAATTAAATTTGCCCACTCGATGAAATCGTCTATGATCCACATAATTGTATCCTTGATGATTAATCCCTGAGACGAGTGTATTGTCATCGCGTAACATAACACCCACGTAGACGTATTAGCGTGTAACGCGTTTTCAACCGCGGATATATCAACGTGGACGATATCATTTAACACTACTTCTACGTGTTCACAACTTCCAAGGATATCAACTATGGCATGTTTTCGTCGTGTATCCGATGGACGATAACATAACGGTACTGGTTCTAATGAAAATTTCTCTTTGTGGATTTTAAATAATTCCTCTTGAAGATTATCTCGTATTTTTTGTCTGCTAACAACAACTAAATCTATCGGTGACCACACGTTCTAGAAATCGTTAAGAGAGGTTGCAAGAATCATTTCACGAAATTGTAAACACTGTTCTTTATCCGATTTTAGTCTTATTCCAGATTTTAACGCGGTTAACTCACCATCGAGGGATCGACGATCTTCATTCATTTCCTCGTAGTAACCTACGGAATTCATTAACCATCGATGAGGTCATTTTCCGTTAATTGGTGGTGGCTGACCGTGATCACAGCACATAATCACCGCGGTATTATTTTGTTAATAGCTAACCGAGAAGTTATGCTTGTTGTGTATATGTATGACTGACTGACTGACTGACTGACTGACTGACTTTATTTCCTTTTCAATAGAGATTACATCAGATTAATCAAATTCAGGAAAATACAAAATCACGAAATACAACAGAAAAAGTATTAAAAAAAAATAACAACAAAAAAATAAAATAAAAAAGTGTAATTATCAATGCAGTTCTTTCTACATGACACATGTTCTTATGCATACATACATATATACATATACACACACATACATATATATATATAAATGTACACACATACACATATATATATACACACAAACACATATATACACATACACATATACACACACATACACACATCTATACATATATATGTGGAACAACATGAAACCATTCTCAAATGAAAAAAAAATAGCAAAAGGTGACACTCTTATGTTGTATGAGCCAGAGAGCATTATATCTCCGTGATCTGTCGTACAACAAAATTGCGGAATTTGACAACAACAGGATGGCCTTTTGTTTTTGCTTGTTTTTTAAGTTAATTAATTTATTTATTTAGCTTAACTACTTATTATTGATGTTATTTTATGACATGTTCGTTGAGAGTAAGGCATGCATTTTATTGTAAAATGAGGTTATGCTTTTTGCCGTTACCAACATGAGTTTATCCCATACATCATCATCGATAGAGGACAAGCAATCTACTCTGCTTCCAAGAAGTGTCTCCAATAGTATATCGTCTTCTTGATTGAATAAATTAACCCCGTCTCTCACCTCTAAAGTGTCAATCACCCTCTCAATGAAGACGTTTCGTTCTTCAAGTAGCATTTCACAATGTATGTATGTATGTATGTATGTATGTATGTATGTATGTATGTATGTATGTATGTATGTATGTATGTATGTATGTATGTATGTATGTAAGAGGTGGAATGAGATACACTCCCTTAGCCCTAAGAGATGTCTCCGGTCCGCTATGGTATGTGAGCTTGGTTATAGATGACCCTACAATTGTCGCGGTAGTTCTTCAAAAAGGAGAAGATAACTTCTCGGCAATACTGCGAGAGTCGTGGGCCCGTATATTTATGTAGCTGTCAAACGACCCCGTTGGTTAACCTTTTGTACCATATGTAGGGGTTCAGCCAGATTAAACTGAGCCTAGTAAAATGTACGATCTCTGATATAACTATATAATTGACCTCAAATCACTATTGCACGGCATGGGTAATAACAGTTATTGAACAGTTACACATATATAATGTTTGTGACCATCCTAATAACATCTCTAGTCTATATGCGTAGACGAAGCTCAGTTTTCGTTGTTATATCCGATATTGGAAACGTATATCCCACTTGATCCAGGACATGAGTATCCGTGATGAAAAGTTACCCTCCCCTCTTTGAAGTCAAGATATGGCGTAAACTCCCTCCATGCAACATATCGGTCTTCCATAAGTATTAACCCATTACTCACACTGGGTCATGCTACCTTGAGGTGAAGTATGGCGTACACATGAGATATTAACAATATATGATTACCCATATACGATAGCCTTTTCTGGGCAATAACAGCTAGGGTATCATGAGTAATAATGATCCGTCTTGTTGAAACTGCATGCAGGTGGATAAAATAATATAAAAGACGATCTCTGATTCTGTCTTCTGTTCGCTAATGAGGTTAGGAAGCATGGCGTGGATGACAATGCAAATATTTAAGCTCTTGAGAGTTTTTCAAATGGTCGTTTAAAATCAATCAAGCATTTGATTTAAGTGAGTATTTTTTCTTGCAGTCACATAAATATGCTTGTGCACTATGCAGAGAATATATTCAGTTGACGTCGTACGTCGTTCAATTATTTTGCCGTCTCTCCTCCCCTTTTGAGAACTGCTTGTTCTGACGAGCGTATTTCAGTAAGATCCATGCGTGCAATATAAGTAATTTTTTATTGAGATTAAACATATACGACCTCGGTTTCCTAACGCAACTGATTGAATGTCTCGTGTTCTAATCTTAGTGGAGTAATTAGGATGAGGAGACACTCCGATTAATTTTCTTACTGTATTTCATTCGGAACCTAAGGTGTTGAAGAAGTGTAAAAACTTCGTCTATCCAATCTATGCGAAAACATAGATCAGTCAAGTTTTTGAATCGGGAATGGGCGATACAAAGGTTTGTAATTATTCATTCCACTCTGTCACCAATAGGCCCATCATAGATCAATTCCATCGAGGATCAATTGAGTGTAAAACGAAGCCCAAAGAGAACATTATTAATTTTTGCGTTACAATGAGCCAGTTCATATATCAACCAGCTGAGGTTATATCAATGTGGATTTATTGTTGAGGGTGCAACTTCAGAAAATCTCAAAGAGGAATGTAAACGTCTAGTTTCTAGGTTCTAATTGTGTTGAGAGATACGTCACCACAATAGTGGTCTCCAATGAATGCTTTATTAACGGTTCTCATATTGAGAATATCAGTATACAGAATAATACTCCTGGGATTGGGGATTACACTCATATTTCATTCCGAAATAGTAGGACACTTACTCCCTCAGTCCACTGTGTTTGCATCAGTACTGATCACAATTCCCAGACGTTTTACGTGTAAAGGTGTCATTTACGTGGTTTTCCTGTTTTAGAGTTGTAGTCTCACATTGTTTAGATTGTTGACAGTTGGTCCAATAGTCCATGTTTCAGCTTCCATTTGGTTTGTATAATCATTGTAATTGGAGGTCAATGTGGCAACCTAGGAACTAGACGTCAAGTTAAATTTAGCAGACGATGGCATTCTACAGTGGATGGATTGCTCCGCATAGGCAATATAACATTGCATTTATTTCCTTTTCTATCTGAGTGGGGGGAAATTCTTTTTTCATTTGAATATTGATTCTGGACCTAGTCAACCAAAATCTTGGAATGATGCAAGTTTTTTTGCCAAAGAAACACATAATTAGAAGGAGTTTAACACATGCTAGTATGTCTTACAACAAACTATTACTAGCATGTATGGTATCCTGTTGTTTTGATAGCCTAATTATATGACTTCGGGAAGATGTGTTAGTGAAGACGAACGGTCACGGGTCTTGCAAGTAAGTACTAATTATATATTTTCTCAAGTGGACTGGGATCAGAACCCGTTGCTCCATATTGCATCGTAAGTTATTTGAATGTTCTTGGGTTGACGACCAAATGAGAATTAGTTTGTTTGTACCTGAGTAAACTCTAGGGAAAATCCACTTCAATGACTTATCGAGTCTACATGTCGTCATAGTAAAACTTCATTCGGCTATTCAAGATCGGAGACTTCTCTCTACCGAGATATGCGAAAAAAGGGATTTAATGTATGTCATTTGATATAGGGAAGGTCTTGTAGAAACGATCGCAAACAACTATCAGTCTCCTTTAGTCTATTCCAGATGTTTCGACGCATGTGTATTTGGGAAGATTATTTACCAGTCGCATGTGTTTAGGGATTGGTCGCATTGCAAATCATGCAGCTATACTTTACTGATGATGCTATTGATAAAGGGTGAAGGTAGTAAGCATTATATCTTCTTCCGTCTTTTGTTAGTTGATAGACGTTATGATGTTCATGGCTATAGTATGTTGGGGTCTACGTTTATAAAGCTGGCCATTCTGTCAACATGCTCATACCTAAGTCTAGTGCGATTCTGGATGGTAGAAGGTGTGCTTTTAAACGCCTATTGAAACAGATATTATATGAAACGTTGATCGTACTATCATTAGGTTAAATTCATCTAAATTGTATCCAAACGGAATAATGCGATTAAGGGAGCAATGGAAAGTAGATTCCTCAGTACAAAATGCTCTCATTATGTCGGAACCGTAGTTAACGTAGGTATGTAGATTGAATGAAGAGGTCAGGATGATATGAGCGATCGAGAAACTTTCGCCCAAGAGAGCAATGCGGTGTTTCATTGGTAGATCTAATGTCAACATGGGAACTTGAGAGCCAGTTTTCGTCGCTGTGGGTTAAGTTATCAAAACTGATGTCTTTCGTGCTACCTTAGAAGTCTTTGAAGAAAAAAATATCAAGATTCGCGGCTCTCCATTAGTACAACATCTAATGAATGTGATCCATTTATTGTTCAGTTGTCGCTAAGTTGTGGCTAAGTTGTTGCTCGCTTTGCGTTACAAAGGCTTGAGTGCGAGTTACGAGACATTGCTTGTAATATGAGGCACTATTAGAGACATCGTATGCTGAATGTGTGTAGGTAATATGCAGGTAGGTTTGATACGTGAGAGCGCCTTTATAAACTGGACGTCATCCGTGGAAAGCACCTAGCGGCACTACGAGAGTTAGACTAGTGCATGTGTGTGCCTGTACAGAATGGACCTCTTCCACATTAATTGGCTAGCAGCATTAGTTAGGTTAGACCGTTCCTTTTGTGACTGTCATGATTAACTGGTTTCTTGTGTATTGCAAAGATAATCTGGGTATGGTATGCATACATTTGTTAATGCACTATGCGAATGGCGAACCTTAAAAAGCTATTTTTCTGTTGGATGATGATGATGTGTGATTGATTGTGATCGTGGTCAATTGGGATCAGCGTTATATAGATAAAGGCGGGTCAGGAGCAGACATGGTCATCTTGGCTGGCATAACGTTGTCCAGTTCTTGAGGTTGGATGCGGTTCGCGATATAGATCCGCTTAGCGGGTCCTTAATTTTGATATGCAGGACTGTAACTTGGGCTGATGTTACTCCCTATCGCTCTCCACATTACTTATATGGTTTTGAACCCATGCAATCAGACTGATTATGTTTCGTTCCTCAAGGTAAGAGTGTGCTCTTTCCCGTAAGTACGCAAAGTTTTGCTCGCCTACTGACTTCCGTCCATCATATGCAAGTATGTGATATATTTCAGGAATGTCAGCCAGATAAATATATAGATCTACAGTCGTTGACAGACTGGACTAGTCCATGATTTAAATATGTAAGACAAATAGAGCACACAATGTGTACGCATTCGTCTTGCTCTATCAACTTTAACTTTAGAGTGTCCATGCAGACTTGCACATTATCATAAATACCTTTACAATGGGGCTCTTGATACGTATAGGTAGAGAATAATAGTGTAGCTATAAATATAAACTATGCAGACGCAAGATAAATTATTCGAGTAACAGGTTACTAATATTGCCTATAAGGGTAAAATCACTGATACTTTGCTTATAATTATTGCATGTTTAATCTGGATACCGAATTTCCAATGCTTGTAATAGGTTATTCAAGATAAAATAATTTGGTACTGCCTATAAAGGTAAAATAACCGAAGCGTCGCTTATATTAATTAATGAGCTGAACTCTTTGAACCAGTTAAGTATAGATAACTGACTTAATACATATCCGAAAACAGCAAAAGTAATTGCATTAATCACGCTCCAGACCTTCACTTGTTAATACGGTTAATGTAATGTGAAGGGACCCAATTGCAATCTACGCAAGTATGTGCTCGAGTCGCGCATAGGTGTGTGAAGACGTGAACATGATAATATTGAAAGTTAACTTGATTATAGAAGATGCGAAACATTGAAAATGTATAGATGCAGTATACATCCCTTAGCAGATCAAACTTTGACAACTTGTCATAGTCATATTCCAAACTGTAGTTTGCGAATCCTCTCTGTCTGAAAATTGCGTGCTACTCTGGACGAGAGGTATCATTCACTAACGATTTCACATAATTTTACGTCAATCGCGGTCTGAAGTGGAGAATACTTTATCTCACTGCCACGTATGTGGTGAGATAAGAGGTGTAAGTGCGAGAGAGATAAAGTTGCAAGATAGTAATACCTCTCCTTAGGTATTATCACTGTGTATCATATTTGAATAATACTCTTAGGTAATAACAACAAGACGACCTGTGGTAGTTGTTTCAACTACAAAAACAGTTGTTATACATTTGATAGATACTTACTTATGGATGCAAAGTTCGATAAGTTGGTCATCATTGGAATAAAGAATTCGGGCTGCCTCTTTTTTCCTTCATTGCTGAACTCAAGCCAGTAGATAAAAGAGTTAGAAAGTCATAGACAGGTCATAAATGTTCTGCAAAACAAAAAGCCACTAAACTAATTAAAGTCTTTATTTTTTCATTTGAATATATAAATTCCGTGATTACTGTTTTGTAAAGCTACTTGGTAATGTTCACTTTTAATGCGAATGCATGCCCGTAACAAAGGAAATGTTTGTAAAGTTTTGTTTTGTATCAGAATGTGTCCCAGGAACATACAGTTATAACTGCAACGAAACGTGTGGTAATTGTCTATATGGCATTAAGAATTGCTCCACATGACACGGACACTGCACCACCAGATGCAAGGCTGGTTGGCAGGGTGATGATTACAAAAAAGGTATGGGTTAATTTCATAACAGACATAGTACGCAACAAAAACTATATCTGATTATGGTACTTTGCAGTATTTTCTTTTACTGAAAAAAGAACTTTTGATATCTCAGAAAAGAGGAAAGGGTCACGGCTTGACAGTCATGGGCATACAGAGACAAGTCTCCAATTAACAAATTAAATACTTTTTTTTTTCATTTAATTATTTAAATTTTGATGTTTTTTTTTTGTAATGTTACATGGTAATTTTTAATTTTAATACGAAACATCGCCTTAAACTGCTGTTAGTTGGTAAACTATTTCGTTCTCTTTATCAGAATGTGACGTAGGATAATTTCATGATTATCCATGACGATTAAAATCAATAAATAGTTTGAATCATTTTCTAAGTAAAGTTTGAATAACAAAGCTAAATTCTTAGATAATAAAACAATCATTAGGAAAACATGAGGCATGTTAAGCTACCATGATAGGTAATGAGTATTCGAACATTTCGTAGACACATTTTAAATCTGGGCCCATGCGTCGTCATTTCAGTGAATAACCAAAACTGTATACAGATGGACACATTATGTATGACGTAGAGTGCGCGAATGTTAAATTATTGCGATTAGAATGCAACAGTCTTGAAACATGCAGCAACATATAGGATCTACAATGGCATCTAAATATTTATGATAACGTTAAATGCTATATTTTCTGCAGGATCTATGTTCGGAAACACAATACGCATCTAAGGAATACAAGAGAACAAGCTTCCTGTGGAAACCTTTTAAAGCTTTGAACACTTTGTTTTTCATCGATTTCCACGTAACTATCTGTACATACATTTGTGAACAGAACTATAGCTTTTGATTGTTACTCGTGCATAATGTGATATGGGCTTTTGAGATACATTTTGATGTCGACACGTAGGGCACAACATAAGTACATATGTGAAGTCAATTATTATATTACATTTTACAAAATCCATGTATTTTATATCGTATATTTATCAGAAACATCTCCTAGTCACTCATATTATTAACAATCTTTCTAATAATGCTGCACCATGCTAATATTGCAGATCTGAAACAGTGTGACGTAGTTCAGGTTTAAACTACGCAAACATTTAAAATCTCGTATCGTATTGCGAGTATGTTCAGAAAGGTTAAAGTTTGTTTCAAAATAACAACGAGAGCTGTTCTGGACTACAATTTAATAGAAATACATTAAAGTACATATATAAATAAATATTTAGAAATGGAAGATAATAATAAATCAAAGCAGAATCATTCATTTTTATTGAAAGTCTGTGTTAAGTTGTTCCAAAAGACGAACTCTTTTCCCAAAACAAATATCTTCTGATCACTTATGATTTAAAAAAGGATAAATTCGGGATCACATAATAAAATAATTTCCTGATTACGCATTGAATGTGTGTAAAACCATATTAATATATACAACCCGCATAAACCAATTACACATATCATAGTGCTGGATGCGCTATCAATAATGACAGTTCTGTGCAAATGTATTCACTTATCACTTGTATTTAACAACTATTTCGATTGGGCCTTGATCATTGTCACTGCACGGCGACAATATATGTGATTTGTTTACGTTTTCTAATTGTTACAGAATTAATGCAGGAAATCGAACACCTAGGTTAGGAGATTTAACCTTTGCAAACTTTGATGATAACATTTAAATATATGTTTGCTCTCACATCTGTAGGTGTATGTCTACTTATCCATTTCATAGAAATATATTGATAACGTCTTTGTTACGCCAGTCTGTTTTAAAAGCAGATCAGAGATATGATCCAGGTCGATTTGTATATTTTCAGCAGACGAGCAAGCAACAAGCAACATTTAAACATAAACTAAGTCGTTCATAAACTTAATGGTGATGGAAATGAAGCTGGTTGTGCATCAATGTAGTAACCAGATGATTCATGTGAAAACATCAGTTTGGGTTGCTTTGGTTTTACAATTTGTGCCATATATTTATCGCGTTTAGCAATATCTATATGACCATAACACGAACAAAACATCACTGAGTACCCTAAAACCATTTTGTCAATCTTTCAATCTTGTTGTCAAACTACATTTTGTTCTCTTGAAATTGCGCATGAAAATAATCCACGCGGTCTTTGCAACATTAATGTACGCTTTGCAATCCCTAAGATGAAATTAACATTTACTGCATCAAAATCAGCAACTGGTCTCGTATATGCAGCTGGTACTGGATTAACCGCGGTATCTCGTTCTGCCTTTACCCATGCATATTGAACATGTTCAGCGTAATCATTAATATTCTTAGCAGACATCATTGATGGACCAGCCGATCTTGTATAATTATCAGAATCTCTAGCTAAACCAGTTATTGTTGTGGCAACATCAACATCATGCTCAATATATTCAATCTCTCATCCATCAGTCATATATTTAGCGCTACTAAAATACGCCATAATACCGTTATTAACAAATTCAACTCGCGCACCATCTGCATATGGTATTGTTATATTATGAGCATCCAATGCAGTTGTTACGAGTTCTCTCTTTAGGGCAATAAATGCTACATCAGGTAGGAAATATTTATTTTTATTCTGCACTTAAAGTTCGATTCTTGATCGGCTATCTGGTTGTATCGCTTTCTAAGAATACAACTGTTAATCGCGACAGATTCATTGTTGACAACCGATGCGTCGATATCAAATGCCGGGTCGAGTGAATATTTGAACATTATATATATATATATATATATATATATATATATATATATATATATATATATATATATATATATATATATATATATATTTCTCGATCTAAATCGTGATTTCGTTGACCTTGTCAGGCCACTTTCTGTTATTAAATTATTAAATTAGCAGTAATATTTTTCGATTTATTGATTTACTAACATTCGCTGGCATGATTTATGTAGATGGCAATTTTACTGGTGGTGGTTTTCGTCTTCGGATCAAGGTAGCTAGTCTTTCTTCAGCTGCAGAAAAGTCCTTACTGGTAATATTACCAATAGCACCAGGAGTCTTTTCATCAATAATATCAATAGCCTACATTGATAATTGTTTTGCGATTGGTGCTATTTTTGGAGCAATCCTTGTAAATAACTCTTGAATAACATTACCAAGACCATCTCCATAAATCGTCCTATAAACGGGTAATCGTGAATTTACTACGTATGTCATGGTTGGTTTATAATGTTGATAGTCTATAATCATCTTATCTAATTGTTATTTACTTAATGTGGTGACGATCAATCACTATGATAACCATCAACTACTTCATCGATAAACTCGCGATATACGCCGAGATACATGATTACACTTTGAAATAATCGTCATCGTATATCAGAAGCTTTATTAATTATTTCCGGTGATTTATTTCCATTATGTTTACCCTCTATGAGAATTTATAATCGTGCTATATCGGAAAGAATATTATTAGGACAGGCAACAAGACCACTCCTGCGAGTTACGCTTGGAGAAAACCCCTGACCACTAGTATGACCAGTTGCACCAAGTGTATCATCAGATTGTTCTTCAGGTCCCAGTCCCAATCGCTTTAAAACATCATCATCTGTTATTTCTTCTTCTTGAAGTGGGGAAGGATCACCGTTTGCAAATGTTTGTCTCTTCCTTTGTCATCTGTACTGTTTTATTTCTTCCTTTCGCTGTTTTTGTTATTCCTTTCACTGTTTTTGTTCTTCTAGTTTTTGCTCTTTTATCGTTTCATAATGACCATGTTTTATGTCCCAGTTTCAACATGTATTTTTTTTTTATTTTCGTAACGCATAGCAACAAAATTAATACAATCATCTGGGTTACTTTTGCCGATTGTTTTTAAAATATCTTCAGTAAATTTATTACTTAATTCTTCGACTATTTCATCATCGGTTTTTTTGGACTGGATTTAAGTCTTGCCGGACCAGGAGTTTGTGTTTTTTTCAATTATCGCCGTGACTTTTTCTAAGTTCAGAAAAAATACGTTTTTTCTTTCCTCCTTATCCTTAATATATCCCAATATAGCTCGTTCAGTAACTACTGCAGCTTTTTCAGTAGATGTAGTAACGAGTTTGAATAATTGTTTAGCACCTGTCACAAAATTAACTTGAGATGCCTGTCGCTTTTGTAATTTTTATCTGACAGAATCACGGACGGGTACAAATATTTTAATCGCACCTAGTCGCTATTGAGCTAATCTATTTGTTAACAATTCTTCTACCATTATTATTGTATGATATGATTTAATTTGTAAAAGCAGAAGGGGTGCGATAATAAATATACGTATCGAAAGCTCTTTTTTATGTTTCGAAGGAGGCCTTGGTTTGACAAATAGACACCTCTATAAAGCTGTCCTATTAACCCCCAGTACTTACATGTATGTGTAAGTGTAATTTCCGGTTTCGTAGGAAGCCTTGGTTTGACAAATATACACCTCCAAATGTTGTAGGGTTCACCCCTTCTACTACTGTACAAATATACATGTATTCTTATATTTATAAGGTTCAAACAAATGTTTATACTCTCGATATTGATTGGAACTATTACTAGTACAGCGTTTAATTTTGTCGAAAAATTTTTAGAAAGGTTTTCTTTGTTCTTTATGTAATCAGTTTTTGTTCTGATATAAATGTTCACCGAATTCCATTGGTTAGAGGGATTTGCGAAACTTACCAAAATCGCCTAACGTTGTTTTGCATATCCATACACATTTTGACTCGCATGATGTGGTATTGTTAGTTATGTAGAAAAGCGCAGTCTTATCAATCAATTGGAGATCTGTTTTTTCAGAAAATATTATTCGGGGAATCCTATCTAATTATAGTCGAATGTTTGTCGCTTTGAATGTTTAATTATATCATGTTATTTATTATTATTTATCCGCGCTTAGAATATATTTCTCTGTGATAATCATCATATGGGTAGATTGAAGGGAAAAACTATGTAGACATACTTTTCTAAGCTGCCTCACATGTACCTCTTATAATATTTCAACTTCCATGCAGCTTTTATATGACACATTCTCCTTACCCATCCTATTGCTACACGTTTGTAATGTATACCTCAGTAAATTGGGTTGCACACATATGACATATTTTCCTGAAAGATTATAACATTAGCTGCATTGCAGCGTCATTGACAAGTTGTATATCGCTTTTGTATCTTGTGCATCCATGTTCCAACGTTTAAAACGTAGAGATAATGCCAGGTCAGTCATCCCAGATTTCTATTGATAGATTCGTGCGAATTTATTAGAGGGCTTTAATGAGCGGTGTCAGATTAATGTATCATTTTCTCTAGGCAGTTAGCTTTCACTTGGTACATAGGTTTATCAACTAACATGTAGTTGACGAATTATTCTTTCTCAGACATACTTGCCATATTTATGTGTCTTATATGCATTCAGGTACGCTAGGGACGATAACTACTGTTGATGTTGATCCAAATGTTGGTGTTATTGTCGGATCCGTGCTAGCAGCTCTGGCAGTGTCTATTTTTGGAATGGTGATAATTATTGTCATCGTGAAAAATAGAAGGTGAAAACTACAAGGAAAATTTCTTCTTAATAATATTATTACTAGTATTAGTAGTAGTTGTAGTAGTGGTAGTAGTGGTAGTAGTAGTAAAGGAGGTAATGATACCTTGTTTAAAAATCCTTGTGATCCTAATTCAGAAGTCAACTTTGAAGTTGGTCTCAAAGATATGTTCTAGTATTTCGGCTGTTACGAGCATGCTGATTTCTGTAACAAATCTAACTTCAGTAGTGTTTTAATTTTAGCAGGCTGTTCCGTTGTTTGCGAGTTATTACGTTAAATGTGCCAATTGTTATATGTATGTTCCAGAAATTCCTTGCTTCCCAGGCCAGATCCTTGTTTATATTTTTCATCCTGTGTTTCAATCGCCGACGTGGCACTTCTACTACTTATACTGCTACTTCTACTCCTACCACTACTATTAAGAAGAAGAAGAGGAACAGGAAGAAGAAGAATAGTAAAAAGAAGAAGAACAATAGGAGGAAGAGAGAAACTTAATGTGCAAGATACACAAAGCAACACCAAACGCGTGTGATGGTGTTGTTTCTATCACTTATGCTAGCTTCTCACTTTGAATTCTTTTTCTCTTCATCTTCTTCCAACTACTATTATTATCATTTATACTGTCATTATTATTATTATTATATCATTATTTTTATTATTAGTAGTATTATTATTATTATTATTATTATCATTATTATTCCACATCCCTTTGAATGTATGTTAATCTCCTACATGAGATCATGAAAAAATAAATTCGTCAAATGTATTCTTATCATCTTTTTTATTGCAGATTTAAGAAATCGCAATATCTGTGTGAAGAGAAGAGTATGCTCTTAACGAACTCATTAATCGTATTTATACAAACCTATCATGATATCAATGAAGTAATGTACCAACATGTCTTCATACAAAGTAAATTTATATTAGACATCATTAATTCCATAGCTTAAAAAGCACATGTTTTGCTTTATGTTGTTTAGATTTTATTTGATTATTTTGTCGTATTAAATTTGTAACTCCAAAACACTGTGACGCATTCTGTTGACTTGATTTGAATGTTTTGTCTTATTATATTTTTAACTTCAAAGCATCTGGTACTGAGACGCTAATATAATTGCTGTGACATTACTGTATTCAATTCTTGCTCTGCTTTATTGTGCAACAACCTAATACTATTCCTGGAAATATAATTGATGTCATGCATTCAACTTGATCGGTAAATTACAATTGGTTACATTTTCTTGTGACTCGTTTAAGCTGTATGTTGTGCGTCTTGTATGTTTGGCTCTATTTTGAAAATTTGACTTCCTTGTTACAGATACCGTAGAGAGACTATGCGGACTATAATTATATGTGAATATAAGCATATTAATTAAATTATGATGGAATAACGAAGTTGCAGTAGGAATTATCTTCAGTATCCATTCAGAATTTACGTGTCTATTGAAATATACATTCTTGCATATTTTCTTTTAAAAGGAAGAAGCATAACAATGAAAGAAGCACAGACAATGTGACACCGGCTCCACATTATGTTAATTTGGTAGTTGGCAATGCAGGTAATTGTCATTATTCATTATCAAATTAGGTTTTGCAGTTGTTTGTTTAGCTTTCAGTTATATAAATATATGTTTCAATGATGTCATTATTCTATTAAATGATCACATGTGATTTAAATAATAAGGCATATTTCTTTTATGGATGAATTGTTTTTCCAAAATCAAGAACTATGGAATATGGTATATACTCTATGCAGATTATCTACTTCAGTAATATAAAGAACTCACTAACCATTTTACTTATAACTTAAATTACGTTTGCAAGACTAAATTGTTATAGGACATACTATCAGAAATCCGAAATGAACAATGGTACGTTACTCACGTCAATTAAACAACATTTACGGATAAGAAACATCCGACATTTTGTTTGCACATTACAATGACAGATATCATCTCACCCATTTAATTCAGCCATAATTCTATTATTCAGACGCAGCCTGCAAAATCACTGCCCGCTCTATACCAGAGAAGGATACTACATTTTCTGCTATTGAAGAAGCAAGTCTGCAGAGAGGAATGCCGATTGGATTGACGAATAGCCATAATGGCGTAATGGAAGCTGATGTCCCGGTACACAATGTTTATGAGGTATTGTATACCATGTTCAACATGATGCTGCATTCATGATTAATAAAAGACAAAAAAAATCACTCTTGAATTGTAGTTATTCATTATGTATATTTATTATCTTATAAATATTAATACACGTTTATGGCACTGGGTTCACTTTTTTGAAAGGTTGAGTACATGCATCATTTCATAAAAGAATAAATCAAGTGAGAGCGTTAGTGTGGTTGTGAGTGTATTTGTACGAGAGAAGGGGGATAGAGATTGATCGTACTGTGTAAATGTATACGAAAGTACATGGACTATCATTGGTAAGACCAATTTCCATTGCACAGATTTAGTTGATTTGCAAGAGATGTAGGATACATTAGTTTCTGGTTCATTAGGTATCAAACTCTGTGTCTTTTTATGATATGATTATATGCTGATCACAACCTTGTCTAAAAAACAACTTTCTGTATTGGATCACATTTGTACAACTTTTCCACGTCTTTATTTCGCTTCCTAACATTTAAAACCGACTGCTGTTTAAACTGTTGTTTAAAGCTTGTATGAAAGGTGATAGTCGATGATGGATATAACAATACTTGCACCTATAAATACAAAACGTTGCTCAAAATAGAATAAATATTCATATATAAGTTCATCTAACACTTTTCGTTTGCTATCTGCAATTATTGAAACATTCCTAAAAGAGCTAGAATATTGATTCAGGAATCTGCCTACAGTAAAGACAAATGTCTATCTATTATACCAATGTCTAATAAAAATGTGTTTGTTGAATTCATTCTGTATAGAATCATTATCTGAAACTACCATATTTGTAAACACTTTTTATGGTGGAAGTATGAGCCAATATTTGGTGCCAATCACCATCTTCTACTTTACCACATGCCTATAGAAATAGGATTCGCCGTAGTTTCGATAAGGTAGTTGTGAATACTTTTGCAACAAGTTCAATCAACTACACCATAATGTAGTGTAGAGCTTATGCATTGATCTTCGAAAGTTTTGTTTGTCTAATTTCGGTATTTTATATTTATGTGATTGCTCTCATTAAGCCTTGGTATGATAAACTATTTGTTTGAATCGTGAAATGCTGAAACTGACTTATATAAACAGCTGTTCCCTAGAATGTCCTAGGTAGTTAATGAGTATTTTTCAAACTTCGAACTAATTTTTATAAGATCAAACCTAAGAATATAATTGTGTCATGTGGGACTATCTGAAAAATCACGTGATTGATTAGTTAAAAATGTATTTTAATAATTCATCAATGAGAAAGACATAAACATTATTTAGCCTTCTTTTGCTGGTCTAGACCAAACAAGTTGAAATTAGTGATATATTTGGCAAGCTACCTCTAAGAAGTGTTTTTATTTTGTTTGTTTAGTTGTAAGTCAATCAATCCATGTTATCTGTAACGCTTCTATAAACGCAAATTCATTTATGTCTAACAAACGTTCCCAATCAAAATACACAGTATTAACCTTTCTTCTAATTTTCTCAACTGGATTATTTCCCACACATTTATACCATATATTGTTTATATTATATATAATTTTGTTTTGATGAAGATAGAAACGATAGAAGTTGATTGTTTTGTAATGTTGCTATACGTATGATATGATATCGAAATGATATGTCGCTCCTATTTCATATTTAATGTAATTTACTTTCTTTATATCATGTTTTGTCCTAATTGAGTTGGAAACTGTACACTTTGTAATGTAAAATCATTGTCTCTCTAAAGGTGTTATACGTATGATTCGACCAAATGGTATGTCGCTCGTTTCGACCATTGTTTTAATATCTTTTATAATCTTTATTGTTTTATAATCTAATCAATTTTGTTAGTATAAGCCCGTACCAAACAACAATAACTTAATTGGCATACAAACGTGTTTACCGCAGTGAACTGTTAACGAAAATATATTCATGCTGACACTGTAAAACTCTTTGTTTAAAATAGATATACATGCAAAATCCATTAGCTACGTTCTTCTCAACAACAGTCGGACTAATTTGAGAATCTACATATACATATTACACCTTTCACGTTTTTTCATTTTTTACAAGTCATGTCTCTAGTGACACTAAAAAGCTAGTTATTTAAAACAAATATACATTTCAACATCCATTTAATAGCAACGTTCTTCTAAACAGTCCGGCTAATATCAGAATCTAAATATAAAAATTACACCTTTCACGTTCTCTAATTATTTACATTTCATGTAACTAATTGTTTATTCACAGAAACTACAAGATGTCACTGAGTCAACTGAATCGGCTTACTCCACAATAGACCATAACCGTATAAGTAAGTGTGCAACAAAATTTAGGATGGAATACTGTTAGATACAAATAATATTTGGAATATGAAATAGATATTCTATTGCTATATTACTAGTGAATTAGTCTGATGGTTTAAATATTAAATATTTAGGATGTAAGATTGTTCTATAAAAGTATTTGGTATATGAGATCGATGTTATTGCTGTATACAAGAGCACACAAATCTGATTGTTTAAATATGTTAACTACATTGTTGTGTTTTTTATGCAGATGACCACAAAATGGAATCCATGGAAACTTGCAGTACTTTTGTTGAGACCTTACAATCACTTGAAAGTGCACTGAAGAGCGTAGAAGAGGAAATAAGTGTTCTACTTGATCAGAAGGAGAAACTCCTTTCTAAAGAGCTTGAGACAGCTAGAGCAAATGTAAGCTTAACATTTACCAAATTTCGTGTCTTACGATTACTCAGAATATGATAATATAAATCGAATCCATATGACATCGGAATCACTTCCACACTTGATAAGGAGTTATTTTAGTTATAGAGAACATTACATACGCTTTGTCTAGCTTCGCTTTTCAGGGGTCCATCGCATATTTTGTAAGTAGCAATTTTGCTTTGGTAACATATAAAGATGCAAATTGTATCCCGATAATGACAATGGGGAAAATAAGACATACCGAAATTTTGTTTTGCCAATATTTGAATTGATAATGAGTGCTTTGCTTACGGTTGTGTGTTCCATACATATCTTACATTTGGATGTTCAATTCATTATCCCAAAGCGGAAATAACAACGTTACTCCCCATTCATTCTAGTTCGTATGTATGTTCTGCGTCTCCTCAGTTGTAGAGTCGGCTAATGATGCCATCATCTGAATGAGGTATTATATGACAGAGAGGATACAGTTTTGATGTTCTTCGCACACCTCAAGCAAATATGAGCAGTGTAGTTAGTATTATAATATTACTACTTATTTCTGGGAATTAAGCGTCAAAACCTGTAGGTTATTGGATTCCATTCACTTGGTAAGAACTGGACATAGAGCACTATATCCTTTTCAGTAGGGCATGACCGACTTTTGATCCGGAAATCGGATTCCACCGGATAGTATGAACTTCCGATTAATCGGAGTCGGAAAAGGCTGGAACAACCGATTCGGATAATAAAAAAAAAGTTGAATTTCTATAGCACCGTGTCTAACACTGCGTGTCATTCGATAGTGCGTTAATAAAGTTAAATAAGAAGTCAGAAAAGTCCAATATGATCAACACAACAACGCTGAAAACCGGAAATGAAGCCGGATATGGTAAAGAAGTATGTAATATGCTAGACACGGCAAAACCAGATACCAGAAACCCGGGAACGGAAGATGACATTTTTTAGAAAAAAAATAAGGATTTAGCATTTCCGATTAATTGAATCGTATCCGGAATCGGAAAAATTTCATGCCCAAAATCCGGAATCGGAAATCGGTAAAAAAATGCTAATCGGTTATGCCCTACTTTTCAGCATGTAGATACAATATGTACACAAATGGAAATCATTCCAGCCAAGTCAATCTATGTTTTGGTGTTCCACAAGGCTCTGCTCTTAACTCCGATCACTTCATTATATATACACATCATCTATTAAGTGCCATATATCGACAAGCGGTGTCTTCACAACTATGGACCGCACTATATAGTGTGTGATCAGAGTCTACGCCTTTGATGCGGAAGGTCAGGAGATCTAAACTCGGATGAGTTATACGAAAGATTTATAAAATGGTACTAACAGCTGCCTCGCTTCGCAAGATGTTGCTGGTAGGACTGATTCGAATGCCGTCATGATAATGTGACTGGGTGGGACATCAGGCTGCATGTTAATTATCGTCAACGTGTATTTGTTTTGTAACTTCATGTGGGTTATTTTTTAATCTAGAAATGCTAAAGGTTAGGTGCTTTAAAGTGTACATATTAATAATGTTAATATTATTATTAACATAAGTTGTACTAGTAGCAGGTGTAGTAGTTGTAGTAGTAGTCGTATATCCTAGGCTTTACGAGTGGGAAAACTGGCAATCTGGAATAATATTGTACATATATTTTGATGAGCTGTGAAAAATTAAACTATAATTAACCAACATTTTCCACAGAAACTCCGAGATAAGAGAAAGAAAAAGGACTCAGACAAGGATAAAGCCAGCACTATTGTCAGTAAGTAAACAGAGGTATTCCAGATAAAAAGAATGCATTAAAAGTAATTGAAGCAATCTGAGATTCACGTCAGGACAAATATATATGACAAAACGATGGATAAAGGATCCGTTCGGCAATGTGTACATGATATTTCTAGATCCATTCATTTGTCCGGCATGTTATAAATGCACGTTATTATGACTCTAGCATACTAAGGTTAGTAAATGAAATGAGCAAAATCAAAAATGTTTGGTAAGATTCAACAAGTAATTGTTTCACTAAAATATAAAATAATATTTAAGAACAACATTACAGTATTGAGTCAATCAAACAAATTTACAAATGATTTCTAAGTGATATAGCTAGGTGTCGTTCTAGAATATGACGTCATCGATGTAATTGTTAACATTATACATTCCAGATGTAGTCATATTTATTAAAGCCTGGAAACTTTATGTAGACCTTTTATACCAAATAGTATCATTGTATTCTTAGAGTTACGAATGTCAAAATTTAATTGGCTCTGTCCGTGAATGGAATGTGACAGATTAATTTAAAATGTCATACTGGAAACATATTATACATCAATAATGTTGTCACGACATTCATTAATTCTTGGCATAGGAAATTAAACTGTTTTGGTCACACTGTTCACTTTTATATAGTCGGGGGACATGAGGACATGTATCTGGTTTTGGTACCCGAATTCATGGTGCACATCAGTTACTTTATTTTTGTTTTATAACGCCTTTCTCCGGCAAATATTGTATTTCGTTTTCAAAAAATGATGTCGAGTCAAATGTGTGGAATCTACAATTTTAAAATAGTGGTAGATATTATTTGCTCTGATAAGAAACTCTGACAACAAGTGATTATATTCACATAACAGCTATTAGTCTTCACTCATTGTTTGTGGCTGTAGATATACATGTTTCTGGTACAGAATGTTCAATATGTCTCAATTCTAAAGATTGATTAAACCAAAATCACTGCATTCCTATTCTATGCCATCATTTAAATCGTCACTGTATGGGACATGTACAACTAAGTTAACTAAATGTTCAATATGGGATATTAAGACTTGCATATGGCAAAATTATGTCTGTTGTTGCCTAACAGGACTACCAATCACATAAATACACGTGAGTCAGAACTTTTTCGCTAGGCTTTCATTTATATTTCTGTCATACCATATTTCATTTTTTTTATTGAGTAGAGATTAGTTATTGCTACTTCACAACCATTTGACAGTTTATATTTGAAATCGGAAATATAGTTATGGAGATTTTTGTCTGTATCTTCAGGCCAAAGAAGTTTCTTTTTCAATAAAGTTAATGATGTCCAAAAACGATTTCAAAACTAGTAAAACATAACGACACTTGAATTGATTCCCTAGCAGCAAGCAAAGATAAATGAACACCGTCCATTCAGTATTTTCCTCTATCAAAGAAATAAAACTGAATTATATTCTTCAAAGTTGGATGCAATATTTCCCATGCTTCTTGCCGTTCAGGTTGAATAGTGAGAAGACTTAAACTGCTAGAATTGCTAATTCATGCACAATATGATTGAACATTCTAGACAACATTTGGTCGTTGATCTGATTGGAAGATTGTAGAGGTCTAAAAAAGTATAAGAACCTTTACTGGGGGTTTTACTTTGGTCTAAGTGTTAATATTCTACAAAAGATGGTCATGATATTACGGTTCCGACTGTCACGTGTCCTGACAAATTGACACAATTGAGATGATTATTAACAAAAGATGTTCTCAATTCACAGAATGAGAAAACTTTAAATTGAAGAAGACTTCTCAGATAAAGACAAAGTACCCGATAATAAACGATTCTGAGATGATCACGTGTTTGATAATATTGAAATTCAGATAGGTTGGCATAATCAGTAACAAGTGATACAAACAATTAGGTTATGAATGATTCTTACTTCGCCATAATAACATCAGATTGTGGTTTGTTTGACTCAACACATGCATTGCTTTCAATACATAGTCGTGACCGTTACCACTTAGGTTCAATAACATTTGTAATGGCTCTGTCCTTACATTCCTATTCATTATGCAATCTGTATCAATCAAAAATAACGTTTCCACTCATCTTAAAATACGTGCGCACAGGAAGAGAGTTATTGTCAGATCTTTCAGAATTTAAATTACTAAATGTTGTTCCAGATTGTAATTTAGCAGTGCTCGTATGAGTCTGAGAAGCTTTTGTATTGTACTAAAATGGGAGGTAGACTTACTACAAATTAAACTGGATGCTCATCATGGTAGGTCTTGAAGTCACTATAGACGCAATTCTTGTAACTGGAAAAAAAGATAATCGCTCGACAAATATTATTCTATTCATTTTCTTTTGCAAAAATGTTTCAGATACATCAATGTTATAATGTTATTAAGAAAATGGAAACATATATGTAAAAAAGTCCAAACTGACCCTCACCTTCCGTCTGTTTGTTTTCTTGTCTCTCGGTATACACACACACACACCCAATCATATATACCAATCATCTTTATTCCTTGAGTTATTTTGAGAAGAATATATTTTTGCGTTAAATTGTATGTATTGTCCTGTGATTTTTTGCAACGTTTCTAAAAGACAAGACCGATGTTTTTGATTCAAGCTGGTGGGTTCGATTATATGAATGAACGAATAACAACGTAGGCGTGAAGTAACCTAAAGATACTTAATTTGGATTGTTTCTCCTTATATATAATTAATTAATAAATTAATTAAGTATATATCTGATAATTTTAAACTGCTACTACAACTAATATTTCCTGTGTATCTCATTTAGATTTTGTCCAAGCGTTGCAGTCCATTGAAGGAGAGCTGATAATATTAGAGGATAACAGAAAGTGTCTTTTGGGAAGGAAAGAAATCCTTCTGCGCCAAGAACTTACGAAAACCACTGAAAATGAGAAATAAGGACATTTTAAAATACCGAACAAGTGCTTGCAAAAGGGATATGAATTAGCTATATTTGTATTCCTAATATACGTAACATCAATGTTTTCTCTGTTATATGTACATATGTGTCACAACAATAGTGTTCACCCGAAAGAGAATTATATATTTTATTGGAGTCATAACGCACTTTGTATGGTTAATCTATTCAGTTTCGCATGTGCCGCTGAAAATGTTGTTACTGAAACGCAGCTAATTCATAGGATAAAAAGCCTATACTTACCTTTCGGTATGATGATAAGATCCAATACCAGCTGGGTCAACTGATAATATCATTGTTACATGTGTATGCTCTATTCACCTGAAAAAATACTTTTTACTATTATGTCTATCTGTTTATCGGTCAAGTGAACACCTTGGCTTTTAAGGACATAATCCATTTATAACTTGTGCTGGTTGTGCACATGTCTAACGTTGGTGTAACAGTAACATTTTGTTATATTGAGGGAGTAACTAATGTAATTTCAATATATAATGTTCTACATTAAATATCTGCATATATTATTTCCGTTCATACCTGTATATATGAAGAAGTAGCGTGATTTGACGATTTGGCTAACACTAAGCTTTTTGAACTTTTATATTTAATCCTTATGTACTATTCTTTAAATAAATCTACTTTTAAGCTTCTGATAGATGTTCACTCTGTGTATAATCCATTTTAGAACTGTTCAGAAACAAGTATATCTTTATCTGGATTTTAAAGTTATGTTATGAGCAGTTGCTATATTTTTACGGATAAAAAGGAATAAAGATAGGTATTTCAAGACGTTTGTCGTTTAACATCTAAAAAATAGTTCCAATACTGTTATGATACAGTACTTCAATAAAATATAGTTCAAAATGTTGAATGCTTGACGAAATTCGAATTTTATTTTAATTTGTAAAAGTGTAGGATAAGTAAAGTGGCTAGGAATGATAATACATCCCATGGTATTATAGTCAACGATGGATGGTTCCTTATAATTTCTCTACCTAATATTCTATATTTGGGAAAAAAAAACTATCGTGCAAAGTTTCCTGTGACATGATAATTATATGAAAAAGTTGTTTGCAACACTGACGCCAGTTATTTGTGTTCGACAAAAGTATTTTACATATATATTTGTATGAACTGCAGTTGGTATTGTTTCATTAGATCCAGCATGGTCTTTAATCAGTCCTGATTAATTGGCGCATTTAAGAGAACAAATCTGATGTAGTGAAATGAAAGTTGGTATTCTAGTTTGTATACATAAATAAGTAGATGACATGATTAGTTTACAACTGATACAAATATATAGCTACGTTTCGTTTGATTTGTTGGCGATTTTGTAACGTTAGATATTTCTGTGAAAACCTTGATAATTCGTTATAATCAGACAAAGCAAAGCCAATTAATTTGATGCATATGCATGGTTATATGAATATGCAGACCATTTGACCAGTTCCGTAATTTATACCATGTACTATCGTTTATTTATGTATTTACATTTGGGGGATTTCTAATCATACGGGGGGTGGGGGGTGGCGAGGCGTTAGTTGTATTACATAAACGGTACAAAAAGTATCGAAAGCATGCTTCTTGGCACATGCATATGTCTTCTTTAGATTTGTATTCGATTTTGAGTATTCTTAATTTGATCTGCAGTTAATTAAAGTAAAACTCGCGAGAGCAACATTTATTAATTAGTCGTTTTAAAAGGCAAAAAAAAATGGTTTTCTCGTATAGAGAACTGTCTACGAATAAACTAAGCTTAAATTACTGAACTTTTCAATGATGATCCCATTATATCTAACTTTGTAGAATATTAAAAGATAAGTACTTCACAAATAATTGGATGCTGTAACTGCATATTTGGTAGGTAATAACATTTCTCTTAACCTATTGGCATGCGTCTCAATTACTTATTTAAGGCCATATTTTATTTAGTTTGAGGATACTTAGACAGTTATGTTTTCTACCTTTACTTTATTTTAAACAATTTAATGTTGTTTATGGTAGTTCAATGTGTTACTACAGTTATTCGGGTTACCAAAACGGTGTTGATAAAAATAGATTAGCTACATGATTTGCATTTCCTTATCGTATCCAGATTTATGTGGAAATTTTCTTTTGAGTATAACTCACTCTTGAGGTTTTCTTTATCTTAGAATATACTCAGTATATGGATTGAGAACGACGTTCCAATGTTGAGACAACACAATTTATATTCTACAATGAACATTTGGTCCGTCCGCAATGTCTATGTGTATATCAATCTGTTTCTCCTCCTATATTATAATAACTAAAGAAATGTTTGCATGTCTCTATATCGGTATGTCACTGCGTCTCTCTCTATCACATAGGAGTTATTATTATATATTAGTAAAAATAAATTAATGTGACCTGTTTGCATGTCTATCTATCGGTCTCTCTCTCTCTCTCTCTCTCTCTCTCTCTCACACACATAGAATTTATTATTATATTATATGATATATTAGTGAAACAAACTAATGTGACCTGGTAGCATGTCTATCGGACTGTCTCTGTCTCTCTCTCTCTCTCTCTCTCTCTATCACATATGATATTATACTTATATATTAGTACAACTAAAGTAATGGGACTTGGTTGCATGTCTACTTGTCGGTCTGTGTCTGTCTCACTCTATCACATAGGATTTATCATTATCACATAAGAGTTATTATATTATATATTAGTACAACTAAAGCAATGTGACATGTTTGCATGTCTATCTATATATCGGTCTATCTCCGTCTCACTCTATCACATATGATTTATTATTATATTATATTATATATTAGTACATCTAACGTAATGTGACCTGTTTGCATGTCTATCTGTATATCGGTCCATCTCTGTATGTCTCTCTCTCTATCGCAAAGGATGTATTGTATTATATTATATTATATATTAGTACAACTAATTTATGTGACCTGGTTGTATTTGTAACTTGTACATTATTAGAATAAGACCTTTAAGACCAACACGTGGCAGCTTATATATATATATATATATGCGTTTTGTCTGTTATTAATATCTAAACTGTGACAAACATCTACGTGAACCTAAATATTTTGTTCAGACTCGGCACCTTACTTAGGCGTCTGTCTACGTTTGTCTTGGGTGGGGTGCAGCTGGAGTTTTTGGATCTTTCAGTTTCTTTTCATGGGAAAAACGTAGCAAGACATGTATCTATTAGACTTGCAATATTCATTCATGAATAAACGCCAAAAAGAAGCACACAACGTAGCGATGTGCTAAATGTTATGTTTATATTATGTACACGTACTGTGTCACAGAATTAGGCGAAAATTGAATTTATTTTTCTTCTTG
The DNA here is from genome assembly GCA_029339505.1 of Unio delphinus. Classification (NCBI taxonomy): domain Eukaryota; kingdom Metazoa; phylum Mollusca; class Bivalvia; order Unionida; family Unionidae; genus Unio; species Unio delphinus. The sequence continues at coordinate 1,910,315 of JAQISU010000138.1, read as the reverse complement.
AATTACAAACTAATTTCACCATTTTTTTTTTGTTCGTCGTACATGTGTTACCTGGGGTGAATTAGTGGTTTTTTCCAAGGTAATCGGCGTTCAACGATTTGCATGTGCCTGACTTCGTATCACTTGAAGTCAGGAACATTAGAATCACGGGGTGCACGGTCATTTTGCCGTGAATTCTGCTCACCTATTTGAGGATATATAAGGCAGAACATTTCTGATAATAATTACGAGTCCAAAAGTATCTTATCACAGGAAAAATAGCTCGTCACTCTATCTCCAGCCAAAGGGCTGATATCGTAGCTGATATTGTAGCGGAGCATCTCTGAACGTATCTGATATCGTAGCTGATATTGTAGCGGAGCATCTCTGAAATTGTTGCTGATTGTAGCTGAACGTCTCTGAACGTATCTGATTGAAGCTGAACGTCTCTGAACGTATCTGAATTGTAGCTGAATGTGATTAATTGTGCCATTTGATTGTGAGATCAAATTGAGGTATCTGACTGTCTGTCTGTTGGATTGTCTGTCCGTCTACATCTGTCGTGATGTGTTAATATCTGGAAATCTAGAAGTCTGAGTGTCGGAGCTGTCTAGAGGTGTAGACATCCGGGGTGGCATCTAGGTATTTGGGAACGTTGGTTCTAGTAGATGCTGTATGCTGTCTGTACGTATAACTGTGGTGGATCCGTGAAGGGCAAGTGACCGATACAAGTATTGAGTCAACCCTAGGTATTCGGGCAAGCTGGGCGGCGATTCAGTAGTTGGTGAATCGTACGGTTATACAAGGTCAAGACACATGTGTGTGTTGCAATTGTAGTACAATTGAACGCATCGTTATATTTACATAGTTACTTCAAATCACAGTAGTATTTCAAGGGATTACATGAATCTCAATAAAAGTTAGCAATTTGATTAAATACATGTATATGTTCGTGCTAGTTGTCGCAATCCATACGTGCGATAGTATAGTTTGATGTTTTGTATTTGTTATCGCAATTTATACTTGCGGTAATATAACTTTTGTAAAGGTTCCTTGGATCTGTGTATAGTCCATGAGATTCTTTTGTATCTGTGTTTTATTTTGTATTAATATTTAATTTATTCATGTATTGTCAATGGTTGTGAGTGTAATCGTGGGTTGAAAGCATGAGTTATTGTGTTGATAAATGATTATTTTTCATTAATAATTTATTTCATAAATTTACATTATCTTTCACATATTTTGTTTGTGTTGTTCATTTAATCCACCATCCACTCGGTAACAATTCTGTTACATGCTGCTAGATATTGAATTGGTCAGTATTGTTTTAGAAATAATGAATATTAATTTGCTAGTTCTTACTAGGTGTGATCAGATTATATATGTATATTGTCTGTTTCTTTGAACGTTTAAGTACGTGTAAAAAAATCATATAAGAACCGTTTTCTACACAATATACTGATATCTAAAATGTTTTGGTACTCCTATTATTTACTTAAGTTTATGTTATTAGGTATTCATGAGCCTGTATAAATGTATCGTCCAATTAGGTTGACAACATTTGGCAGAAATAAAAGGCGAGTTCCTAACTGCATAAATGATACAGCTGTTTCCATCACTTGTATCAGTTGTATTTCCCATCTTTTATTTGGTATTATCTCGTAAGAAAATAGTGCAAAGATTTAGATCGCTATTTGTATACTTGTGTGACTATTTATATTGTTTATAGCATGCATGGATAAAAATATCATTGAATCTGTCTTAGTAACATAACCATACTGCAAATATGTCATTATAATTTAAACAATCGACTACATCATACAAATTATGTGACGAAACGTTAATACAGCAGAAATGTAACCTATCGGTACTATATTATTAATAGGCAAACAGTTCAAATGTCCTCCTGCAATTCGACTCATAATTCAAGTTTAGTGTAATATATAGTTATGTGTACATGTATGTGAGTCTAATGAGAACCATTTGTGCTATTAAACATTAAATTCAGATCTCTAAACTTAGAAGAAACCTAACAAGGAATGCTTATCATAATAATGCTATGTCGGTTCGTTGGTTTAACATAGACAAAGCTGTGCAGACAAATCTGACAAAGAACAAAGAACAAGCATTATATTGGAAGCATGAAATGCTAGCATTGTAAAACAAAGACTATTAAGGACACTGCTCGTAAATCGCTCCTTACGAATATACTTGATGCTATAAAATAAAGCCAGCAAATATAAAGCGACTTGCATTAATGAACAAAAAGCACTATTTTTAAGGCTTTGTGCCTGCCATTCGTACAATGTCATGCAATATACATATATAACATCCGTATCCGTACGTCAACGTTAGCGTAACAAATTAGTGTGTAAATGTTTCCGAGACAGCGTTGGACAACTATAACAACGCACGTACAAAAATTGTAGTTTCAAAATTTGATTTATTTTGTGTCATGATACAAATATCACATTAAGTGTATGAAATGTTAAATTGTGTGCTTTACCTTTATGTTGGGAATATGAATGCTGTTGTTGTGTGAATAGATAATTATCTTAGTTGCTATTAGTTATAAAAACTGACGTTTCCGAAGAACAAAAACAATAATATTGTCACGACAGCCATATGACACCGCTGATTAATATTGCACATGCAATAGACCAGGTTCTCAACAGAAAATACATATACCCTGTTTATTTTTAAGTGCTTTTAATTTTATTCAAATATTTGTTAAATAATTTTGACGACTTGGGCTAGTATTTTATGCATTGAATATATGGACCATCGTGTTTTCTTATGGAATATGGTATATAATGAATGAAATATAATGAAAGGCTGAAATATAACAAGATCAAGGGCGATGGACAAAGGTAGAAAGTAGAAGATCTTAGATGGATAGAAAGAAGAGAAAGATCAATAAATGAATATTAAAAATTCATTTTATGCATTGGTCCTCAGCAATCAGAGGATTCAAAGAACAAGAGCAGTGTTAATTGGTGTGGTTATGCAATTGTCTTTGTGGCGTTAAAGCCATGCAATATTTTCAGTAGTTCTTTGCGTCTGCCATTTAATAGTTTAATGTACATCAGCTTTACAAGCCAATTAAATCGGTTTTGATTTGGAAGTGCGGCATATATTATCGATTTAATGGAATTTTTATTTCATTGATTTTAGCGGCTCCCTTCATTCATCATCTGCGAAGGTATTGTTATCAAGAGTTATGTTACTTAGTGTTACTGTTGCGAAAGTTCAATTATGTGATGTTTTACTATAATATATAGATATATATATATATATATATATATATATATATATATATATATATATATATATATATATATATATATAAGAAGATCACACAATATTACTTTTTAAAATTTCTACCCGTAACTGAATGGGTTGGAACTACTTAAGTATTATGCATTTATTATCGAGAATGAACATTTACTCATGCGACATTTAATATCAATATCAGTTTGCTTCAAAATTTTCGGTTTTGGACGAAATCTTACACTGCTAAGGCTTGGTCATTTTTTGTTGATGGTTCCATTTCAAAATGTAATGATGCCATACCAATCTATTTGTTACAATCCTCCAATTAGTAGGTTAAGGAGTATAAAAATTCCATCACCTTGACCCTCTTTGGTGTGCTATAAATAGTAATAAGAAACGTATTACATATTCAGTGTAGAATATGCAGAATATGTGAGCTTAATGCAAAAAAGCGCAGAATAAAAAACGCTTAGCTGGTGATGACCGGTATGTCGGTATGTACTTTGAAAGTGTAAAGTCTAGATTCACCGGTACTACGCAAATTAAAGACCTGCAGCCAAATGTGTTAAAGTCAAAGCCCAGATGAACAGGTAGCCATGTTATGTAGTCAGTCAATTAAATAAGTTTGCGCAAGCTTGTTTTAAGTATTTTTACAAAACAAAGTTAAGATGTTTTCGAACATGTTGACTATTGCTCCTAAATAAGACTGGTGCCGCTCAGACATCCAATATGGTAGTGACAATAACCCTCTAGAAAATATTTTCATCTCTTCTCTTTCGAAAGAGGGGTTTAAATTAGTATGGGGTTTGCATGGTTCTGATCTTACATCAATTACTGGCGCCACGGCTCCCATTTTAGATCTGGTTATTTATACTCCTTATAAATGAATTCCATATCAACATTTCACCAGACGGCATATTTTGATGTCTACTTGGCGCGTAATGAAATCGGTGTCGCTGTTATCCTGAATTGATGGTCAAATCGAACATTGGTTGTTCATCAAAATATGTTCTATGATATTCTTGATGCTCACAAATTTATATCAGTCACGGTTTCAATACTCAGCAATTTAAAATAAGAAACGCTATTAGATTGGATTCCTGCGAATTATATTTATATTTTAAATTCTTCAAGGGACTCTTGTTTCTTTGCTAATAAGTGCTTGCAATCATTATGTTGTCCTCACACGTTAAATATTCAATCTTGAATTAAAGATATTTTCTCAGAAATCATCACCTGCTTAATGTGTAACTTTCTATATAATTATCATTTACTGGCTGTTACTGGCTATTATTATGTAGGCTAGACAGCCATATATATATATATATATATATATATATATATATATATATATATATATATATATATATGTCTATAGTTATATTCCATGACTGAAAGCTATACACACTGACCTGATAATACTGGTATTGTGAATTAGCAGCGTGAACTCATGTCTGTCAAACACGTTTCCATGCTACAGTACGATCACGTTGCGTATATGTTTACTATGTTGATATGTTTTATCTGTAATATATACACAACACAAGTTGGAGCAATGAATTTAGATATGTACTGGTCTATATATTATATGTATGTAGTGAATATTCAATCCGTTCAGGTTCTTTACAGATCATTTATAAAAATCCCACACGAAACTAAACCTAAATATTCATGGACGTGCATGTCCAAGTAATATGATTAACAAGGTGAATAGACATAGGGGATTGGCATAGAAGAACAGAAAGGATGATATACAAGGATTATGTTTATTACAGTGTTAAAACAATGTACTAGATATAGAACCTAATTAAGACATATAAACAAATAAGTATAAGTTTTCAAAATTACCAAAACGTTTGACAGTATTAAACTACAATGTAAGAGGATAAAGGTATGTGTTGGTATACATTCTGGCTGAATATTGGTCCAGCATTTGAGATTAATGCAACATTTGACCTTTTGGCTATAACTGAAACACATACATTTACCGTTTAAGTGAATGGGTGACAGGAGTATAATGGGCCGGTCCTTTACCTGCAGATTGTTAGCCATATTTTATGTTATACCAATTATTAGGGAAGGCTTCCTGGCATCTACTATCTGGAAAAAGTATCTGACTTCTAGGCTTCACTTAACTGGCCCATTAACTTCAAAATAAATGCAACATATATCATCATCAGTCTCTTGACCTAATGTGGTTGTTGAGGCACTGTGCTGCTGAACATTTGACCAGTTCCCTCCACTTGTCTCGATCATGCGCCAATGCCTGTGTCTCTGCGAAACTTTTCTTGTTTCATTATGTGATGTTGCCACTCTACTTTTTTCTCTGTCTACCTCTCATTCTACCACCTTGAACACTACCCTGCAATACTGTTTGTGGCTAGACTGTTGGCTTTAGTGACAAGGCCATACCATTTCAGCTTTCTTTTTTTTAGACAGTGGTGAGGAGGTCTTCATAATGGCCTACTTTGTGCCAGATGGTGTTACGCACATCTTCATTTGTGATGTGGTCCATGTAAGAGATGCCAAGGATGGTTCAATAGCATCTCAGTTCAAATGCCTGGATTCTTCGTTGTAATTATGCTGTCAGGGTCCAGGCCTCACATGAATACAGAAAGATTGAGATGAATAGTGCTCTCAAAAGTCTGATATTAGTTTTCAGACAGATATTCTTGTCTCTCCAGATGGGTCTTAGCTGTAACATAGTTACCGTTGTTTGTGCTGCTTGTGACAAAATTTCTGCTATTGATCCCTCTTCCGTGATTATGTAACCAAGATATTTGAATAGGCCCACTGTTTCCAGTTAATGTCCTCTGACTTTAATCTTGGGTGAGATTTGTTTGCCACCATTTGTCATCAGCTTTGTTTTGTCGGCACTTATTTCCATGTCAAATCTGGACGATGTTTCTTCCAGGTTCTTCACTAAGATGGCAACCTCATCTTTACTGCAAGCTAGCCCATCAATGTCGTCTGCAAAGCGGAGATTGGTGATGTTTAGTCCTCCAATACTTACTGTCCCACACTGGCTTTCCAGGGTTTTGCGCATGATGCACTCTAAGTAGATGTTGAAAAGTGTGGGTGACAGGAGACAGCCTTGCCGTACTCCAACTGTAGCCTTGAACCAGACCCCACAGAACCTTGAGCAAGTACTGCACTGGTATCCTTGGCGCACAGCTGCTTGATGGTGTTGGTCAACTTTTGAACGATGCTGCACTTAATCATTGTGGCCCACAATGCCTCATGTCACACATGCACCATATATACCGATAGTTAAAATTGTTCTTTGTTTTCTCTAAATCACGTCTGCATTTGTAAAATAGGAAACGTCTGATTACTCTTATTGAGCACAATATACGGAAGACAGTGATAACTAAACATGCGATGAAATATATCACGTTTTGAACAATGGTTGTTACTTGTTTTCAGGATGATAATATTGATAATAATGTTTAAATTACTTATCTTTAACAAACATAAGCGTCAATATAATGCTGGCATTCTGACGTTTGTGTCCTTACTGACACCATGCTGCAATGTCTGACCCTAGGTGATTTTATGCTTGGACTCGCATGTATCCTATGAAGAACGGGCACATATTGTTTGCAAGCAGTAATCCAGCGTATTTTGCTGTAGTTACTTTGAATGCGCAGAAGTTTTTTTTGTATATTAAAGTTGCATAGACCGGTGTGTACAAGCCTTATTGTATTGAATGGTAGTAATGAGGAGAGTGCGTGTCAGTGTATGGCTGGATGTCATGAATGTCTTGCGCTCTCGCATATAGTTTCTTTTCTTGAATATCATTTCATCTACTGATATTTCAATCCAATAACATTGATCGCACGATTTCAAGGATATGAATGTATATATGAAGAAAAACGTATTACATTGAGTTGGCTATTACCACAACATGTCGTAAATTTGGTCATGTTTAAATTGTATTGCCACGACATATTCGTTCTGCTCAATGTATTTCAAAACAGTTAAGGAAAACACTAAACATCATGCAAGTTTCAAGTCGGAAGACTTAAACGTTTTTGTTCTTGTGTGTAGTTGGGAGATACATGTTTTGCAGACATTTATTGTTATTATTTTGTTGTAAGGGGCCACACATTTTATCTTGCTTTTCATGGACCTTATTCATGTCAAGAAAAGTTTTACTAACTTTCCAAGAAGCTGCCTTAACGTGAGCGTTTGTACTATATTGCATAATTTTAACAATGTATTGTAAGAGTTAGTAACAGTCCAAATGACGAAAAATATTTTTTTAATTTTGTAATTGCATGTGTTGAAGATATTTAACTCTTGAAGACAATTTCATGAACAAATCTTCCTTCAATAAATAATCAATTTACCCTCAATGATAAACCAAGATAATTTCAAGAACATTCGTACTATCTTACTGTCTGTCATTCGTTCAATGTTCAGCAAACGTGTCTCACATGCAAATAAACAATAGGATGATTATTCAAAATTTTAATTTAATTATTTGGGTACAAATAGTTCTGAAAACAGAAATCCACTCACGATAATACTAGAGATACACACTGTAAATTGGTTCAAAACAGTGGGTGTGTTTATTGTCATACATATATTTGCTTAATAAATATTTGGAAAACGTTTCAAAAAGTGGAGTGGTCTTCTTATCAATAGTTACAGTTAACTTTGTTGTTTTCTTGGCCCAAACCTTCTCTTGAGTTTATCGCCGCAAGTAGTATTTGTTCTTACAAGCATTACTCCAATAGTGTGCTCTCCCTGCTGACCATATCAGACTTTGTTTAATTTAGCATCCTTAAGTAGATGATATGGGAAGACTACTTTATGTGATCATTACTACATTAGCACGCGATCATTATGGTTTACTAATCGGACTACCACTATGAATATAAATTACAATGTAACAAATACTGAAACAAGCACTGGATTCCTTTATCAGCTAGTCCAGAGCAAAACATAAAATCATTGAATTGTGTTAAGTCTTGGAAATGAACGTATGTGATGTGTTTATGGATATATACTAACCGATAACAATGGCTTGTTTGTATAATTCAGATGTACCTTTTGTCGCGCTGTATGTACCCTAGCAAAATGTTATATCCTTCACATATTATGAGGATTATCACGGTTGGCCCATCGGCGCGATTTGTATAAAATACTCCATGACTAAGTTATGATTTAGTCAATGGTACGATAACATATTTTAATCGATTTTAATCGATTATGGTCATTAAAACGAATACAATTGCAGTATGAATCATAACATGGCTTGGTGAGAATGAAATGATAAGACCTATTTATGTTTTTACATCAAGATAACATGCCAAGGTTCACGTATGAGTTAATCGAATATCACGAGCAAAAACACCAGGATGAGCACGGTGTTACAAGATTACCATGCAACTGTTTGCTATAGTGTTTCATGATGTTGATAAAATGCCGCACAGAATTGTGCGATTTAATCCCACCCCGCTGTTGATCCGAATGAAGCATATGACAATATTAGGGCACAAATGCCAGGCTGACAAAAATGCTACACAATAAGTTAGTAATGCTGGATACTCAACGTCTACGGTTTTATGCACACCGATTATAGAAAATAAAATGTTTTAGGTCATAGATTTATATTCGAAATTCAACACGTAACCAAGCGAGTTGTTTTCGTGGGTGATCATATCAGTGGTGATGAACTTAACAACTGTTGTCCAATTTTGAATTGACATCGCAGAGCAAAAATTCAAAACGACCTAAGACATGCAAACAACCATTATATATCGGTAATGTAATTACAGTATTCATGGAGACAGACGAATTATCATAACATCTGTCGATGACGAAAGTATTTAACGATCAAATATTCAAAAATAAAAACTAAATAACATCCGATATGCAAAATCGAGAAATACAATGCAAACCAAACGCAAGCTTCACAAGTCGGTTCAAATTTTACTTCAAATATTTACTCTCGTGCATTTTGGATATCCGATTTTTGAAATTTATGTATGCAATTATTAGTAACCGCATCATGGTAATAACCGGTTTTGCAATACTCATGATGCTTTGTTTGATCCAAATTGGTATCAGGATTGTCATCTTTCAAAGTATCATCCAGTTTAACCCTCTTGTCTTCGTAATATATCCTATTAAATCAGCCCAGATTGATCTTTACATCCACATGCGTTTGGTTTAATTCCTGATAATTGTGTACGAGGTCTTAGTCGTATCGTATCAGCGTGTTCAGCTAAAAATAACAACCTGAATAGATCACGGCAGATGCCAACGATACTGGACAGTTTTTTATAACTCTTATGTCGATGAAAATTACAAATCCAAATCTGTAAGTCACATAACATAATAAATTTATGAAAAACTGAGTATGGTGTTAGTGGCTTCTGACGTATTCCGTATTCCAGCGATGCTGCTTTCACGGTCTGAATACAGTGGTGCTAGAGTACATTGTTGTACACGTGAATTCCGGTATATCTCTCGCGTTGATATTACAGCCGGTATTCCTGACGGCGTTACTAAAAGTGCTCGCAGACAAAGTTTTAAAATACAAATTTCTGTTGGAAACTACATCTAATTCCACTCCCGTCGTGAATGAGTAGCTGACGTTGCACATTCGCTAGTTGCTGCCAAATGATAAAACATGACAAATGCGGCAAAGCTTGCCTCATTGTACGTCAACGGCGCCTAGTCAGTTGCCGATTATGCTGATCTCAAAAATTGTGCATGACTTACTGCATGATACACAACATTATTATTAACGCACGATGTTATGGGTAGCCCGTTCAGGATACCTACTCCTTGTTAACATTTAGTTGCATGGTGCATCCGGTTCTACCTAACTTTGCACTGGCATTCGTTTTTAGTCGGAGCCACATTTTGAGAGCGTAATCAGTCGGATCGTGACTAGTTTTGCCAGGATGTAAAATGTGTGTTTTGGACATGTTAAGGTCAAATGTCATCGGCCACCGGACAGAGAAACGTTTCGTTTCTAACATGAATCAGTGTGGCTGCACACGTTTAATAGACGCCGTTCGACGTATACACGCCAATGAATAGCTCTCCTCTCATGTTAAGTTCGCCTGTCATGATATCTGCAGTTGTAGCAACTTTGCTTATCTTATACCCGTAGATTCATTGAGTGTATTGCCTCTGATGAAAGTGAGAATAACAGAGTAACTCATCTTCCTTATAAAAAAGTGGACACAAGACGTTTATGACCGCTAACATCCTACGTCTGGCATATCCTTCAGCAGCAGAGAGGGTGAGCCGGACAACATTTTTAGACAAGTTTTCACTAAAATCACGCTTAAAAACAATGAAACCAATGACATCAGGCCCCAATGTGTGTGTGAATCTGATATCGTTTCATGGATTAGGATCAAATCAAAAAAACAACATTTTCACTAAAATCAGGTCCAAAAAAATCAATGAAATTAATGAAATCCTCCATCGATTTTTGGGAAAAAAGGATTACAACGTCGTTGTCACTCACCCTCTCTGCTGCTAGAACTTTCAGTTCTGGTTAACAAAAATCATAAATGATTTCAACCGAATATTTGATCCAGTCCGATACGATATCGTGTTCGAGGGTCATGTAAATTTATTGTTACAAATCCGTGTGGGGCAGACTGAGCATGACTAAAGAAATTTCTAAATTGATTGAAGTCCATATCAGAACACCATGTCTGCCAAATATTTCGTAGCGTATGTGTATCAACGCCGTTGAATACAGCAAGACTATTACAGTTATCTCTAATCACTTTTGGAATCTGAGTGTAGCGTTGAGTGACATAGATCACGTCCGTGTTTTTATGCCTGCCTCGGGAAAATATTCTAGCAGGATTTTTTTGTTTATCTAACATGACATCATCGTATACAACTAAATTGTTGATACTTCCATCGAGGTCTTCTACTGATGGCGCCTCGTCAATATCGGTTATAAATTCAATAACATCCTCGCCGGCAATCTCTGAAGCGTTTTCATTAAAATCTTTTAGCACTTCATAGCATCGTTGGTCGTCTACGCTAGGGGCAATTAAATACAACTTATCCCACTTCATCCATCTCATTATTAAATTGAGCAACAATTGCGTTTTACCGGATCCAGATGGTCCGATTATAATTGCGCGGATAGAGTTTGGTAGCGCTGCATGATGCTTCACTGGTTCTCTTGTTTTAGTCGCTGAAAAATCAATTATATTCATATCTCTATACATAAATTATGGATCTATATTGCGTGAAGTGTAAGGCGCGTACTGGCACAGATGACTTGACGACGATTACAACTAAAAATAACCGATCAGCGCTTTCTGGTAAATGCGTACAGTGTAGTACAAAGAAATTTAGATTTGTTTCTAAACCCAAGGAACCCAAGGAACCTTTAAAAAAAACGATGAGGTGATATCGCTGCCAAATTAGCAAAACTCCCTGGAACCCCATGGGCAAAATACCCCGGAGAAAAACACCTTCCAGGGTATAGTTATTGTGGACCGGGAACAAGACTTGATATCAGACTCAATGATCAAAATCAGCCCCGACCCGGTGAGGAACCAATAAACGCTATTGATAAGGCCTGTCACCTTCATGATGCTGCTTATAAAAGTAGCAATTTGCAATACAGGCATCTAGCAGATGTGAAATTAATTCATGCGTTGAATTATATCACTGATAAATCCTTCAAAGAAAAATTGGCTTCATTTTTGATACAATCGGGTATGAAAAGTAAATTGATGTTAGGTGCTGGTAATTAATAACAACATGGAATCTATTTATTATTCCCCAAGAGGATACTGGAAGGGTAACGCTGCAATCAGTAAACTCGCTAGTGCTGCAAAAGTGAAAAAAACAACTGCGGCTCATTGGTTATCCAAACAGGCACTATGGCAAATTTATCTACCACCGCCTAAACAAATTCAATTCTCGCATTTTGATGTGACCTTTCCTAATGAAGTTCATCAGGCTGATATATTATTTCTGCCACATGATCGTGGTTACAAATATGCGTTAACTGTAGTTGATATTGCAAGTCGATACAAAGAAGCAGAACCGTTAAAAACAAAATCGGCCACTGAAGTGGCTTCTGCATTTGAAAGGATTTATCGAAGGAGTCCTCTGCACTGGCCAAATCTGTTACAAGTTGACCCGGGCAAGGAATTTCAGGGTGCAGTGTTATCTACAATGAAATATCACAATGTCGCTATCAGACGAGGGCATACTGCACTGCATCGTGATCAGGCCATTGTAGAACGATTTAATCGGATTCTTGCTGAACGGTTATTTGGATATCAATACGCAAAAGAATTCATCCAAGAAAAAAGATCCCGTGAATGGGTTAAGAGATTACCAGGTGTAATTACCGCACTGAATAACGAGATTACTAGAACCATCAACATGAAACCTATCAACGCGATTAAAAAGAAGTCGATACCTGAAAAACCACAAAAGAATTTTAGCGTTTCCCAACCAATTCTTGGTAGTAGTGTCATTGTGAGGTACTTGTACGAACCAGGAGAGCTTGAAGGGGGTAAAAAAAGGGCTACTGATCCTATTTGGAGCGTCACTACGCATAAGATATCTAGTATAACACGATCAACTGGTAGACCTCCAGTCTATAAACTGGATTCAACTGCCCCTCAGCGGAGTTTTACTAGACAACAATTACAAGTGATACCCGAGGATACTCAATTGCCACCGCATGGTCTTAACTAGCACCCTTGCGTCTATTGCACTCAAGACAAGTCAACATCACATTATTTCTGACATGACCGAGATTGCTATTTTTTCTGTCTACGGTGAATTGGCGAGGATCCTTATCCGAATACTGCCAACGCATTATACAATTGCAACTCGCGCAGTGATTATTCTGTTGTTTCTTCAAAGTGATTATTAATTCAGCATCAATATCAAATTCTCGTTGTTTTTTTTTTGTCCTGTTGTTTGTAACCGGAGAGTTTTTTATCAATAATATCATCTATTGTGGTGTCATTATCATCGCCAATGATTTCATCATCGCCTGACTCTGTCAGGACAATTCTTCGAAGCTGATTTATTTTTCGTACTCTGGATACTGAAAGATAGACTAAATTCGACCATTCTATGCGATTATCTACCATCCAAACAATTGTATCCGATATAGTCAATCCCTGTGAAGAATGCATCGTCGCTGCGTATCCTAGCGTCCATGGGGATTTATTAGCACGCAATGCATCTTCAACGACATTGATATCAACCAGCACAATATCATTTAATACGAGAATCTGCTTTTCACTCTGTCCTGGAATATCAACTTCGATGTTCTGTTTTCGTGTATCCGATGGCCTATAACAGAGGGGCACTGGAAGTGTTGCAAATTTTTGTTTATGCAATTCAAATAACTTCATCTGAAGTGTGTCCCTGACTATTTTTCTACTTGCAATGATCAAATCATTTGGTCTCCACGCTTCCCAAAACTCATTCATGGGAGTTTCCGAAATTATTTCACGGGTTATTTCACACTGGATTCTATCCGGTTGTAATCTAATTAGTTTCTTCAATTCTTTTAATTCATTATCAAGTGATCTATGATCGGTATCAATTTCTTCATAATAGTCCACAAAACCCTTTAGCCATTCATGGGGAGATGCACCGACAAATGGTGGTGGTTGCCCGTGATCACCGCACATGACGATTTTTGTATTCTTCAATAACAACCACTCAAGAAATATTTTTAAGACATCTTCTGACACTGTGTCTATTTCATCCCACATGATGAATTCAGGAATAAATTTCTCTCCCATGCGCTCAGGAGTCCATTTATCTCCCTTCATCTAAAGAAACTATGATAAGTGCAGGCATTTACCCCTCTCTGTATCATTTCTCTTGCAAGTCTGTGAGTCGGTGTTAGTACAATCATGTTTGGATTGGAAACACGGAATAACTCAATTACCCGGGTTGTTTTTCCTGACCCGCCACAACCGTTTAAATAAACTGTTTTATATCTACAGATTGGATCAGAAATCGGTGGTGCACTAGAAAATTCTGAACACTGATTGCTTTCTAAGTAATTATTTTCAGTGGTAACATCTGCTGATTGAATATAATCATGAATCATTTCTTTCTTAATTCTCCATGATCCCCATTTCTCGTTGCCAGTAGCCTTAAAATCAGCCATTTTGCTATTTATGTAAAATGAATCAGTAGCAACTCTAACTGCGGTGGTAGGAAATCTATTGATCATTGAAAACAGATTGATAGAAGCATAACCGAGCATAGAAGCTCTTAAGTGTGTGTACTGCGGATGGTATCCATCATTGTAGGTAACAATTGTACCCAATTTGGTTCCATCGGACAGAAATGCGTCCTTACGATTGACATATAGGCCCCTATTCGTTAGATCCGCGATTACAAAATCGTATTCAGCGTTGTCTATAATCAATCGTGAAGAATATTTCGTATTATCATCTTTGCCACCTTGGGTAAATTTACCGATTATTCTTCGTCCTAGATTTTTTGCTTCATTCTTTCTGATTTCAAATAACTGTTGGGACCAATCCATGATTTGTTGTTCATTAAAATCAGGAAACAGTTTTCGCTCTTCGCTAATTATTTTTTTCTAGATCAGGTTGGGGTAACCAGACTGATTTCTGTGCTCGATAGGATATAATTGCTTCACTGACAATTAATGATTTTAACATCTTACAATCAAGCATATACCGTAATAACACTATTGGCATCCAGTGTTTTTCAGACATGTGTTTACCAATCCAAAGATAACTACACGGATGAAGTCCTGTAGCCATTTCAAATGATACTACACAAGCGAATCCGGTTAAATCAAAATCAGGAAGTGGTCCATTAATAGCAACACGGGTCATTTCGTGTGTAGGGTGTCCAAATCGTTTGAAATATTTCTCACATTCTCCATACCCAAGAAAACTTCCTGGATAACACGCAATCATATCAACGGAAATAACGGTATCAGCGGTGTATTTTGTGTTCCATAATCCGCCGTGGCTGTATTCAAGACAGGACAATTTGACATCTGATAAAAACTCACTTCGTGTTGGTTTCCACGCGTTTTTCTTTCTAGCAAAATGTGCTGCAATGGATGGTACTGTGAAACAGTTTGCTAATAATTGATCGTTGTCTTCCCCGTCCCCAGAAAACTCACTAGCTAGTTGTTTCATTTGATTCTGCAGCTCTTCAGTACGGTATAATTCTCCGTTAGGCCTTACAAACTGATCAAATCTGCATTCCTCGTCTGAAGTACTATGAAATAGCCACACTGACACAGGATCGTTTTTACTCAAATGGTAAATAGCATCAAATAATTTCTGCTCTGAAAAAAACTCTTCTGTTTGGGATAGATATTTTACGGTTCTATCTCGTGGGAATATTGTTACTGCAGATGACCACGCGTGTGCGTTATGATCAATAATTTCAATGGGGTTTCCTTTTTTTGATTGATATTTCGGTTCTTTTAATACTTCACCGGTGATTGTCCTTACCGATATTGGAAATCTCAATGATGTTTCTAATTTGGTTATATCCTGAATTGTTGCCCCATGCTCTTTTACCGTGAACTCCCACTCGGTTATTTTTTTTCGTCTTAGATCAGTTAGTTTATTTCCCCGGGACGCATTTGTGAAGTGTTCTATTATTCGTTCTGCTACACAATTTAGCCCTGTCGAATATTTCATGGGTGCTAGTTTTGAAATATCAGGTTTTTCATTGAGCGGATATATCCCGTAAACAACTGCTGTGACAGGATAAGATCTTTCGTAGTAGGGTTTATCAATTCCAGTCAAAATTCCCGGTTTTGAATCCTGATTCACGGTGAGTTTTTTTGCCCCTGAGAATGGGTTCAAATTTATCCCTAATAATCCATTTGCCATCCTCACGGATAATGAATTTGATTCGGAAAAAATGACTTTTTTCCCCAACATTTGAGATTATCACTGCTGCTTTTTCATCATTCATGGTAGCGTCAACAACACCATCAATTCGAAATGTTGACCAACAATAAGATGCTCCATCACGCTTGAATTCATTAAAACAGTCTCTGATGTGTTTATCAAGAATTTTATTCTTGGGTGTATTAGAAACTATATCAAGATTGAATTGAGCATCCTTCCATGGTGATCTCATGTTTCCGTCTTTTGGACGTTTGTTACGTTTTTTGGGTCTATCGCGATTAAATCTAGGATTGATTTTCAATAATCTCTTAAACTCTTTCATGTTTCCGTCTTTTGGACGTTTTGGACGTTTTTTTGGTCTATTGATATTAAATTTAGGGTTAATTTTCAATAATCTCTTAAACTCTTTCATGTTTCCGTCTCTTGGACGTTTTGGACGTTTGTTTCTGTTTACTACACGTTTTTTGGGTCTATCGCGATTAAATCTAGGATTGATTTTCAATAATCTCTTAAACTCTTTCATGTTTCCGTCTACTACACGTTTTTTGGGTCTATCGCGATTAAATCTAGGATTGATTTTCAATAATCTCTTGAACTCTCTATCGGTATTGAATTTAGCATTTTTTGAAGTCAATCTCTTGAACTCCTTCATGCTATATTAAAAACAGGTGTCTAAATGAAAGATTTATGTATAATCAATCACTGCAAAATGGGTCAGTCATTGAATTAGACAAATAGTGTAGTATATAATGACCCAAGAATTCAGACTACACCCAGTGATTAAAAATTACGAAGCATCCAGTGATGGTGTTGTAAGACACTGTAGACTGAAGAACCCAATTGGGTGGGATAATGGTATGGGGTATTTGGTGTTTAATGTTGGAAGGAAGACATTTCGCAATCATCGTTTCGTATTTGAATGTTTTAATGGATTGATCAAAGATGGTTTTGTTATTGATCACATTGATTCTAATCCAAGGAACAATTCTTTATCCAATCTGCAAGCAATCACACAGAGTGAGAATTCCAAACGAGGAAGGACTGGCACTTGTTCAAAAGCGAGACCAGTGAAATATTTGAATACAATAACTAACGAAGAGAAAATATTTCAATCATTATATGAAGCCGGTAAGTATTTCAATATTTGTAGAACTTCAGTACGATTCGTTGCATCGGGAATAACCAAGACGGCTATTTCAAAAAAGACGGGGCAAAAAGTTCAATTTAGTTATGTCTAATGCGTCATAATTTCCAATTAGAGATATGTCATTCTTATAGAATAATGAATTCTGAAAACATGAATTACATCATAGTTGAAATAGCAAAATTGAAAAATCAGGATATCAAACTATCAGATGGATTAAATCCTGATCAAATTGTGTCTGATTTTCAGGATATAGAATACGGGGTTAACACTAACAAATATATGCTACCCAAGAAGTATGCACTCATCAAAAAAATTCAGAATTCTATTAAAGACTCTCTTTCATTTTCCAGTGACATCAGTGTGTTCGTTCCGTTGTATACTATCGTAGAGGGAATACGAAAAGAATTAGGTAACGAATACGAATTGAAAAAAGAAGTCAACTCTAAAATTAGAAACCTACGAGCATTAATTCAAGAAAATTGATTACCCGACCATTGATTGCCCGACCATTTTATCATCGACCCTCATTTTTTTTAGCTGACCCTCAAGGGGGATGTCAAAAATCGATGGACGATGTGTCAGATTGATCAAAACTAGAATGTTGAAAGTGTCAGTATTATTTATTTTATATACAATTATGACACTTTCAACATCATTGATAGAAGCTGTTATAGGATGAAATAACACTTCCATGACCGTATCAAAAATCATCCGACATGTCAAAAAGTGGAGAAACTGTCAGTATTATTTATTTTATATACAATTATGACACTTTCTCCATCAGTGATAGAAGGTGTCTCACGATGAAATAATACTTCCATGACTGTGTTAAAAATCATCCGACATGTCAAGTGTTTTGCAATTGAAAAATAGTTTGCGATTTCAAATAATGGTCAATGAAGCATTAACAACCCGATTGGCTCGTGAACGACTGGATGCAATTAAGAGATTTGTACCAATTCGTGACTCTGTAAGAAATAAACTGCAACAACGACAGAGTTTACAAACTGATTTTGCTCTGGGGTCTGAAGAGTTGTTTCAACCAGTAACCACAGCAACGAAAGGGGTAGAGCGTGCTTTACTGGGAGATGGTCCCGAGACGGGAAAATCTGTTATTGGTGAACTTGAAAAACTAGCAGCGAAAACTGAACAAACTGAAAAAACTGATCCGAAAAAAACGACTGTTTCTATGTTGAATAAATTTACTGATCATGCTAAAATATTAATAAAAAAAACCTAGTTTATTGAAATCAAAGGATTATCAAGCCTTTGGTAATTTTGCTGCTCAAAGCTATAATTCAAAAAAAGATTTTTTAAAGGACGAGTATAAAAATGATAGAATATCAAGTACTGATTGGTTCGATTATATGTATAAACTAAATAAGGGGATTGGTCGTTTGAATAAGGATGAGATAGGATACAAGGAATTTCAAAGGGGGATTAGTAATTATAAAAGAGAACAAATAGAAGAGCGACAACGAGAATTAGAAGAACGACGTCAAACACCAACACGTAGACAAACAAGAAGACAAAAAAAACAACAACTACCACCTGATGATGATGATGATTTAGAAGAACGACGTCAAACACCAACACGGAGACAAACAAGAAGACAAAAAAAACAACAACTACCACCTGATGATGATGATGATTTAGAAGAACGACGTCAAACACCAACACGGAGACAAAAAAAACAAGAAGAACCTAATGATGATTATTTACAAGAAGAACCTAATGATGATTATTTACAAGAAACGAATTTAGAAAAACTAGATGAAGCAACTGGTTATAGCGGAAGTGGACTGCAAAATCCAAGGATTGGAAACACTTGTCCTGATAGTGTTATCAATGATATATCACGATTAGATGTTCTTGTAGGAGGATTCCGAGCTGGAAATAACTCTCCAGAAATAATTAATGAAGCAGCTGATATCTGTAGACGGTTATTTGCCGGCGGTATCATGGATATCAAAACATATCGAGATTTCATTGACGAGTTAGCAAATGGGTATCATAGTGATTAAATAACAATTGAAAACACTATTGTTTTTATAATAATGATCATACACTACAATCATGATAAACCAACCCTCGTCTATGTAGTTAATTCACGGTTTCCAGTTTATAGAGCATACTATGGAGATGGCCTCGGCAATACCATTTTAGGATTCTTTTCAAGAATGGCCCCAAAAGTGATGCCGTTAGCTAAACAGTTATCAATGAAAGCCATTGATGTTATTCGTGATAAGGGTATTAGTACTGTTGGAGATCTTGCCGGGAAGGCGTTTTCAACTGCGAAGGATAAAATAACATCATTAGTAAAATCACGAAAAAAGAAACCGTTACCGTCTACAGTAGAAATGCCTGCAAGTGTTAGTAAAATTATAAATAACGCAGTAGTTGAAAAACTAGCGTCGATGGTAAATCAAGGGGACCAAAGCAATATTGCAAATATGATAGCGGGAAGTGGCTTTAAAAAACCACGTCGATGAAATCCTATGGATTTTCACGCTAGCGTTTTTCACGATGAAAATCACGATTTAGACTCTGATAAATAGAATAAAATGTTCAAAAGGTCATCTGATCCAGCATTTGATATGGATGCCCCAGTGCGTAAAGATGATTCTGTACGCGATTTTCAATTTTATTCTTATCACGCAATACAACCCGATCTCCGATCACGAATTGAACTTCAAGTTCATGATACCAGTAAATACTTTTTGCCTTGTGAAGCGTTTATTGAAGTAGAAGGAGAACTTGTAACAAATGATGCTGCACATAATGATCCACCATATGACATTAACGCAAATGTCCGAGTTGGTTTTGTTAATAACGGTATCATGGCGTTATTTGAAAGCGCTAGATATCTCATTGATGGAAAAGAAATTGAATCCATTGACCGTGAAGTTGATATGGCCACAACAATCATAGGGTTAGCGAGATATTCTGATGATTATACAAGATCAGCGGGTCCATCTATGATGTTTGCAAAGGATACCTCTGATAACGCTGATCACCTTCAATTCATTAAAGTGTTAACACCGCAAGTCACTTCAGTTGCTAATCAAGGGGAAGCAGCTAATCCAGAACGTCAAACTAGACCCGGAGCTGAGTTTGATATTCTCGGAGGCGTTAATGGTAATCTCAATTTAGGATTTGCAACACGCGTAGCAATGTTGCATGGGCAGCGTCGACGATTTTCATGTGCAATTCCACTGCATCACATATTTGGATTCTGTAGAAACGTCCGAAAAGTTATTTATGGAGCCAAACACACAATAGCGCTTGTACGAACGGGTACTGATGATGATGCAATCTGGCGTAATGCTGGGGTTGCTCCCGGTAAAGTCATTTTAACAAAACTATCATTGTGGATGCCAGTGTTGACTCCATCAATCACCGAAGAACAACGACTACTATCATTTATGGACCAAGGAGGAAAGTCGCTGTTAAGTTGGTTATCAGTGACCACGGATATTAAACAAGACAGTGTTGATGGTACATTCACATGGCACCTGACATCAAAACAAGGGGTTTCAGCTACACGTCATATATTCGTAGCGTTACAGAATAATGCGCGAGTTGGTAATCAAGAACGAAGCCATATGATATTTGATCAGTTAGGTGTTAATGAAGTCTCGCTGAGAATAAACGGACAGCAGGAACCATCCGAGGATATACAACTTGATTACGGTCAGAATCATATTGCACGCGTGTATCATAACCTGTGATCTAAATGTGGATACCGGTTTGCAAATATCACAATACGACTTTAAAAATCTGTATCCGATCTATTACTTTTCGCTGGAACATCTCGATTTAACAAGACAGTCTGTCGTTGATATACACTTTAGAGCCCGTGTAACCCGTCCGACTGGTCAACCAGTTGGTGGGGTACCTCCTATCCTTATCCCGAATTATAGAGCGGTTGCTGTCATTCTCAGTGATAAATCAATGTTACTTGAAGGTGTTGGAGGAAGAATGAGAGTGGTAGATGCCCCAGTGGAAAACATGTAATTGAAAATCCGAAGGATTTTTCCATTAGAATCAATCTATTATGTATAATGTCATATAGTGTTATTAGTGTTGCGTTAACTCCCGGTCAATAAAAAAAATTGCAATCGGAATCAGCTAAAAAATGTGGAACCACAATCACGTTGAAACCTAATCAAATGACTGGTGGTGCAAATAAATTATCGCTGACAACTCGTCAAATAAAACATTTCAATGATGCACTTGCAGCCAAAAAGGTGTTCAGATTACTCTTTCTGCGGCTGCTATCAAAAATATGATTAAAACAGGCGGTATATTCCCGTTGTTAGCTGCAATACCAGCATTGATTGCAGCAGCAGCCCCAGCAGTGGCTAAAGCAGCGGCGTTAGGAGCCGTTGGTACTGCAGCAGGAATGGCACTTAAGAAGGCAACTGGGAAGGGATATAAAAAAAGGGACGATCCGTTCACGGATTGGATCTAAGACTACCAGGAACCCCGTATTCATGGTACAGCGGAAAGGGTCTAAGACTACCAGGAACCCCGTATTCATGGTACAGCGGGAGATCCGTGAACGGATCAGGCCTGAGACTACCAGAAACGGTTTATTAATTCAGAAATCTTCGATGGTTCCCAAATCTTCGATGGTTCCCATGTCCAATTTTGATTTAATGGATGCGGCTAAAAAACTAGTGATTAAAAATTTCAGAGGTGTTTTTATGAAAGATCAATTACCACATCAACCAAACAAAACTGAAACAGGTATTATTAATCTCGATAACAGCACCGGACCTGGAACTCACTGGGTTGCATACGCTATTGATCCACGTGGGATTGTCTATTTTGATTCATATGGATTAGCCCCACCAAAAGAATTTATGCGTTACATAAAACAATTTCCAATGAAGACTTGGTATTCTACGCTACCAACACAACAAATCAATGACCCACCAATATGCGGCAGTGAAGTATTAAATGTCCTTGATGCTATTTCAGCATCTAGAAAACCACCTCATATTGTCGTAAATGACTACACCAGCAATCGCTTTTTAGAGAGAGAAAGAGTTTTACAATAACATGATTGATATTTGGGGGAGATCTTTGAAACCCAAACCCGATGGCACTGCACCACCTGATTCTATCAAGGATGTAAAAAAAATAATTGAAGATGAAATCGCTGAGACGTTAAATTTAACAAGTGTTGATCCTAATGAAATAGTTGTATTTCAAGACAAACAGGGTAAATTGAAATCTAGTAATATTTCTCTGGATGATATTTTAGTTAAACAACAAAACTCAATCGAGAACACCGTTGCGTTATTTTCCGATCAGGGTAAATTGAAAACCAGTAATATCTCTCTGGATGATATTTTAGTTAAACAACAAAACGCAATCGAGAACACCGTTGCGTTATTTTCCGATCAGGGTAAACTCAAACCGGGTGTACTCGTTTCGACGATTACAGATCGATTAAAAATTCTCAACGATGAGTTAAACAATTCTGTGGTTGTACTAACAACACTTGAATCTAGAATTGAAGAAAACGGAAAACAGTTTACCGCATTTCGTAGAAATATCATTGATAAATTTATTGGAACCCCGTTAGATAAAATTGAAATAAAACTCCCTGATATTAAAAAATCCATCGATGAGACGAAAACTTTCATCGAAGCCGTCAAAGGTGATTTTTCGAGGATGATAACAGTTATTGAAAAAACAAAAATTCCTCATGAGAAAACTAACAACATAGTATATACAATCCAACACGGATCATTTGAGTGGTCACCTACAAACAACAAATTAGATATCACTGCAACCGTTAAGGGTATTTATCGATTAACACTAGTAACACCATTGTCTCAATTTAATATTTCATCGTCCAGTTCATCTGGGGTCAATAAGACGATTTCAACGATCATCGACAAGAATACAACTGAAAAGTTCACAATCACATCTACTGATAAAAATTTGACTAAAACTTCGGTATCATGGTATGTGGAATTCGTAGCGGATTTAAGTAAATAAATTGAAAGGATTTCACAATTGAAAACGCTAGCGTTGTTAAAATAAAAAATGATTTCATCATCGCAATATCGCTATGATCAGGTCAGAGAATATCAAACTAAACTCAAAACCCTGTCTGAGGAGTATGCAATGAAAATTAAAAAATATCGCAGGAGAATTACCGCAATTGATGTTACTGTGTATTCAGTGAGTGGTGTAATCACCGGAGCCGGTATTATACTGTCTTCAGTGACAATGATGGCCCCGATAGCTGTTCCAATTTGCATTTCTGCGGCAACAACAATCGCTGGAATTATTTCAATAATCACAAAAAAAATATCCTCATGCAGCCAACGGAAACTACAAGACTACATAATTCAATTTCATGTTGTGTCCACTGCATACTCGCTATTATCCTCATTGATATCGTCATCGCTCGATGATACAATTATATCAGAGAGTGAGTTTTCAGCGATGGTAGATATATATGATTCTGCGATGTCAAAATTAGAAATACAAAAACATGAGTATAATAACAATGACAACACAGATGGAATTACTTCAACAAATAGTGGAGAACACAAACCCAGTACAAACAAGCATGATCTCAATAACCTCAACGAATCCAGAATTCAGTGTGAATTTCCCCTCTCCGGTCCCAGTGAAGGAGATAGCGCTAGCAAAATTACGAGTGTATCATAGCTGGCCTAATATCAGATCAAAATCATTTGGTGGTCAACAACCCAATAATTCACTGGTATTTGCAAATAAGAATAAACCAGACGGTACCCCAGACTGGAATGTTGTTTCCATACCAACCGGATCATACCAAATCGAACAAATCAATAATGAATTCGCGCGTAGAATAAAATCAATTACTGGAGTAGAGTCAAAAATCGCTATAACAGTTCATGAACCAACACTATCATCTGCCATTGAAATAAGCACAGAGGGTTATGTCGTAGATATCTATCAAAGTTCTATTAGAACCGTACTAGGATCGCCTGAAATCCCACCCCGGCGAGAAACCGTTGATTTACCAGAACCACAAAAAACCGATTATGTCACAGACAGGATAAAATCTGATAATCCAGTAAAGAGTTATAGAGATTATGACAAATTGAATTTTTTTCTTGAAACGATAGATACCGTCACTAATAAAAGATACCACACACTTCTACAGAGTAAAACCACTGAAAATTTCAGAGCGTTCAATAACGATATTTCATTGTTGTTAATATCCCTTAAATCCGGTACTCTCACCCGAGACGAATTTATCAGCGTTGTAGAAAAATGTAACAAAATCATCAATGACATGGAAACATTTCATTCACAAATTATTCAGGGTATATTAGATGACGATATCCCCCTATCGAAAACAATATTTGCAACGAAGTATAATATACGCGTAGAAGATATCCCCACATTCAAACTACTAGGATATAATATCTTAGAACTACAAAAATCTCTCAGTGACACCATCGAAGTTGGTTTTAAAATAATTCATGATGCATGGAAAAAAGCAACATCACCGGAAATAAAAATCCTGACCCATAATAATGACCCAGATGGTGGTGGCAGGCATATTGTTCCGTTCAATGTGAATATTTCAACGGTGATTGCGCTCAATTTAGTGTGTGATGTGATCGAAGGAAGCTATCAAATAAATTTAGAACGATCAAATCAAGCTCAGCAGGGGTATATTTTGTATTCATTTGCACCAATAGCTCCTCCAGGGTTTTTAATAATTGAGTCCCCGGTGAATCCAGTCTATATGCGGTGTCATAATAATTCATTAACCATAATTAATTTCAAACTCACTGACCAGTCTAATAATCTGATTGATTTACAAGAGGAGGTTTTACAAATTAGTCTGTTTGTAAAGTCGTAGTGATTTACATGACCCTCGAACACGATATCGTATCGGACTGGATCAAATATTCGGTTAACCCAGAACTGAAAGTTCTAGCAGCAGAGAGGGTGAGTGACAACGACGTTGTAGTCCCTTTTTCCCAAAAATCGATGGAGGATTTCATTAATTTCATTGATTTTTTTTGGACCTGATTTCATTGAAAATGTTGTTTTTTTGATTTGATCCTAATCCATGATTCACACACACATTGGGACCTCATGTCATTGGTTTCATTGTTTTTAAGCGTGATTTCAGTGAAAACTTGTCTAAAAATGTTGTCCGGCTCACCCTCTCTGCTGCTCCTTCAGTAAATGCCCCAGTGTGGAAAACAATGGCTTGTTTTGTTTATTTGAGTATCAATAAGACATGAACACAATCAACCAGACAAGAGTGACAATATCGTTTATCATTTGCTGAAATCATAATATACATACTGTCTAGTCATACGTGAAGGACGTGAATTCGTTGTATATTGTACGGCAATAGTGTACTAGAACACTGGACCAAGGACACTACTGTTGATCATACACTTGTTTGGATTGATTAGAGGACAATGTAATATCCACACTGCAATATGAATTACTACTGACGGTGTTTACACGGCTACAATATTTAAAAAATACTTAAGGATCAGAAAAACAATTGCATGCAAATCATACGTTACGTCCGAACATACATTGTCATTAATTTATGCTGATTTTGACAAGCTGTTGATACCGGTAGTTGGGGCCGAGAATGATTCTGATAAAAAAAAATTACAAGAGGTACCAGGAGCGCGTTCCCTGTGGTAGTGCTTAAAAGATCATTAGAGTTAACCAAAAATATTCAAAACCTCTCATGCTTTGTTGCTATTTGTCTTCTGGTATTATCATCAAAATACCAAAAACTACGTTCTGATAGTCACGAAACAAGTAACGCATGACGCGTACATAACCGCGTTACATGGTGGGCTACATATACTTTTCGTGAACACTATAAGATAAATGAATCGTACAATGCATACAAGTGAGATCAAAACACTGCTTTGAGGTGTTATGATGATAAAAGTTAACTATTAAATGACAAATCTACTACATTAGCTAATTTACAAGTTCATGTTGTAACATATGAAACTTGATCATAGTATATATAATGGTACTAAAGTGTTACCAATGTTAACATAATACACGTTTACTATTCCTGGCCATTATACAGATGAATGAGATGGCTTAAATAAACGTCCAACTAGTTTTTAATTCGATTTATTTTTCGCTCGCATATTTTGATGATTTTCATACTAGGCAAACCAATATTTTCGCTCTCTAATATTAACATCCGAAATTGTTCTCGCTAGTTGCTCGAGATAGCATGAGCCATGACAGGACCACATGACTTAACGTAATACATCATCTTCTTCGTATAATTTACCCAAAAAGGTTTCAACAACAATTAATTTGATAGTGGTAATTTGTAAACCATCATATTTTATGTAGGCAAACATTGGCTTGTAGCATTTGTACTTAAGCGTTCTTGACCACATTAACTGATCTGGCCTCTGGTATTTACCTGCGGATGCTAGATTAAGCACATGTTTGATATAACCATATCGGAGATCACAAAGCTAAGGCCATACTCTCATATACTCATATTACAGTCTCACATAAAATATATTTTTGAGTTTTTTGAAGAATATGTGTGTTTTGCATCTGAAATGTAACCTTAATACTAATGTTTCGTTCCTGGAGAAAGTTAACATGATCAGGAAAAATGAAGAAGACAAAGGCATCATGGATATAATAAAAATGCTGCACCATCGAAGTCAGTCTGAATGAATATGATAGCGAAATGACATTCAACTGGTGAAACATCTCACAACTCATAAACAAGTGAAAACTACCACTCTTCAATACAAATCAAGAAAATGCCTAACAGACGATCAATAGATCCTCAAACGATTGCCAGAATACTGCCCAGAATGGAACCATCATGAGACCCAAAAAGATCAAGCAGTACTAAATTGCCTTCAAGCAGAGGAAATTTATGACAATGACATTCTTCGTAAATAATTAGAAAATGATTTTAGGTCACTAAAGAAACGAGTCAGCCGGCGTAGACAGCATACCAGCAGATCTCAATCAAGCAGGATGAGAAGAGATAGGCACAGTACTGCAATAAGATATGGTAGACAGCAGAATATACCACCACATGAACTCAAACTTTTGTCATCGTGATCCCCGAGTAAGGAAACATACATTAATACAAAAACTACAGAACCATTACTCTGATCATCCATATGAGCCACGTCATGCTGAATAAGGTTCTGAACCGACTAATGCCTCCAGTAGAGGAGAGTATTGCTGAAGAGCAGGCAAATATATACCACGTGATACGGTATGGCAAGCAGTCTAATGGCCACATATGATGATTTACAGCATTATATCGAACCTGGTGCAGGTTGGTGAGCACCTCTATGATAAAGCCACCAGTGCCTCCCTCATAAATGACATCAGATGAGATTGGTTTCGAGGAACAGTCGTAGACAGAAAGGGATTGCCTACGCTCTTCAACATGTTCCTGGGAATGAACATAGAGGATGCATAACATGACGACAAGGACACTGCCAGCATAGGAGAAAGAACAACCACCAGCCTTTGCATCGCAGATGATATTGATGGATTAGCTGGAGATGAGAAAGAACTGGCTGACTTCGTTGAGTGCCGAGACACAACTCTGTAGCATAAGATATAGCTAATAGCGCCGATCAAAACTCAAATTGATGTCGAACAACACCAATGGAATCAATACAGAAATAAAGGTTTGTATAGAGAAGCTGGCAAGAGTCAAAAGATCAAGTATTTAGGATCAGTTATCACAGATGAAGGCTTCAAACTAGGAATACTTTATATGATTGAGCAGATAACATCAGCACTATCAAGGTCTTTTTCTATGCTTATGAAACATGGACGCTCAAAGTAAAATATACAAAAAAGCTTTCAAACCTTCCAAATGAGATGATACCGTAAGATCTTGGACATCTCATACATTGCCCGTGTAAAAACGTAGAAGTGTACAATATTGATCAAATAAGCCATCGGATCCTATAATGACCTCTTGACCACTGTAAGAAAGTGCAAACTGAAGGGGTACGGCTATGTGTTAAAATCATCTGGACAAACAAAAATAATCTTGAATGGCACAGTGCGAGGGATGTGCAAATATAAAAAGAGATGGTTAGTCACGATAATTACGGGACTGGCATACTATTTGCACTTTTCTAAATGGCCGTTAGAAAACTGGAAACGATGGAGAGAAATGGTTGTAAAAATATACTGTGGTGCCTTCTTATTTAATGTAGTGATGATGATGATGATGATGATGATAAGCGGTGATGTCAATTGTTTCTTTCGTTATGACTATCACTGTAACTTCTTAAAACATAGTAATATATTCATGAAACCGGTTTGCTTCAAATACGGTTTCCTTTTAATTTGTTAAATAAGTGTACATACTCTCTTTTACGACTGTGACTTTGGGTGTGGGGGTGGCGTAGGGTGGGGTGGAGGTGGGGGGAATTCCACCATCCACCACTTGATGTTTAAATAATAGGATCAGAGATATTGGGATTAGTTAAAATAAATACAAGTAGGGGTCGCAAACAGACACATGATATTTCTGTAGTTTGTTGAATTTTCTATTGTGATTCATTAATTGGTTGATTTTGTTTTGATTTTGTTTTCTTTTGTATTTCGTCTCGAAATTAGCTTGAATCTTTTATTCACGTGCCCTAAAATTCTCTTTGAATGCGTATTCTTGAAGGTTGTAGCTATTACCAATTTCCAAGTAATGATAGAAGAGATATGTTGTGTTTTCATACAGAAACGATGGTTTTAATTTGAGGATCTCAGTGGTCTTCTATGTACGACAGTGGATGGGTCAATATTGGGCAAAACAACACACATGTGAGTTTGACTCGGCAATAATGTTGGAATAAATGTAATTTAATTTTCTACCGTATAATAATCCAAAGCCCGTCGCTGTAATGATACAATAAATATAGTCCGCACTTGATATACATGTATATTACCACGTTTCAGGAAATTATAACAGTTTTTTCGCAACTATAAAATTTTATAGAAAATAATAAACACTTTAGTGCTATAGTACATATTTATCTCAGAAAACGGTAAAGTACTACTCTGAATAAATATTAGAAGACACTGTAACTGTAACAAATTTATATAATTAAAAACGTACTTCCAGTGCCTCCACTAACGTTGTAGTTGCATCTTGCTGCATATGTACAATAGGTAAGTTCGCATGCACTCTTTGACCACAAATCTTTAGTTAGTAACGTATCACATACGTCAAATAAACTTATGTTATGATCAGATTTCACATGGTGTATGATTTACAGTGCAATATTAAGAAAAAAGTATTAATGAAAAAACCATTTAGGATACTATACCTGCATGTCTGACTAATTCACCAGCTTCATTTCGTATTAGAAGAAGAATCATTCTCGTGGCATGTATAAAGGTTGGATCCAAAGAGAGCATTACTGTTTTAGACAGGCATATTGAATTAATAATTTTATCCTAATATTTCTTTCTCCAAATATGCGTTTATCATATTTCATTTATATATTCAACAATACAGACCGATAGGCACTTACGCATATGAATAATTGTTTAAATTGTTTTATAATTACGTAATGGATTGTATTAGATTGTTTTATAATTGCAATGGATTAATATCAGAGAAAGTAAAACATAAATTGAATACAATATATAACCCGTCACATTTTGAAAAAAAAGAAGACAAATTCTGAATTTAACAAACTCTTTGACCAATGCGTATTGCTGCTCGTGCCTCATTTGCACCCAATGAGCATTATGAAGATTTTCCCATGGTATTGTGTTGACCCTATCTTTGTAAAACCCCAACGATTATATGTCGAATCAACAAGATGTGGAATATCACCAACGTTACGGCGAGATCGTTTTGTGCTGTCAACAACAACAACACTGTCAACATACAGTTGATTTACAAGATCAGGTACAAGATCAGGTACAACAACATGAACCTATGTTTCGCTTAACGTAAAGTGCATCAGCTGCCACGTTGACGTAATAGTT
>JAQISU010000138.1:1825000-1875000 GCA_029339505.1 Unio delphinus | reverse complement strand
CTTTTTGTGCTACTTGTGGCTTCTCTCTTTCCTGACAACATACAAAATATTTTCATTGATAAAGTTCCAGCTTTTTAATATCCATTATATACACGTAAATCATTTTCAAAAGAGACACCGATAATTTTGAAACATCTATAATGACAAAATTCATGTTTGCGATGATTTTAGGAGTTACAAGAAAATAGCGGATATTGTAATAGTGAAACAGAGTTATGAAAGAAAAGATTGAGAAACATTGCAGCAAATCCCACTGTGTTAATGGATATAACATAATCTGGAGAACACAGTATTGCCCAGCTTCGCGCAGAATCCACCATCCTGACAAAGTGATACAACTTCTTTTCTGCATAAGTGTTCCTTACTTTCTCTTTTTTGATCATCTGTATTCGATGTCAATTCACACATTTTGAGTCAGCGTAAACTAGTTCTAAATAGGTTAATGAAGATGGTACGGTGGAATTAGAGTGTGTACATGTAGTATGATTTCTTAGACTATCATTGTATTATATGGTGCAACCCAGCTTTATGACTTTGCACATTAATGACCAATAACGATACTGTTATCACCAAAAGCAGAATACTGTGTCATGTTTTAACCTACAATGCAATGTTGAAAACTTTACCGTAATATTAACATCTGTGTCAGAATATTTAATCCTAACATAAGTGTTTATCAGTGTCTCTTACTGCGGTTACAATCTATGTTATATATATATATATATATATATATATATATATATATATATATATATATATATATATATAATGATTTAATCTTTTTCTACCAAAATGCATGATGCGCAAGACCTAATTCAGTGGTATAGCATGTCTCTAGTGTGTACACTGTTGTTTGTAGCAACTAGATTCATGTTATATGTTAAATCTTCTTCCTTTACCACCAACGAAAATCTCAATGCAAAATACTCCAAGTAAAGTATGCCTTTTTATTCAATCAAATAGCCTCATATATGGGTGTAATTATGACTAACGCCCACCATAAAAGGATCAATTTTGTCATAGCCTCAATTATGTTCCTCTATTCAAAACCGTATTAGGTTGTTCAACTTACAATGTATCATCCAGTTTAACTTTTTAATCAGGTAGCGACTTGATTACCATAAACTTGTCAAAGCCCTAGAAATATATCCCTATAAATTTGACTAGATTCCTTTATCATGCATAAATATATATGCGCTTGTTGTAATTCCCAATGGTGTTTTAGCCTTTTCATTGTCATATACATCAACGTGTCCAAGTAGGACAACTTTACTAGATAATGAGCGATGCTAACGATTCCGGTCATTTGTTTCTATAATAGTTAGGTCGATTAATATTTCAGTTAAAATTGAACTAAGTCACCCTCCGTAACGTTTCATTTATTCAGGAAATTTTATGGCCATGGATTATTGTTCCTCTGGACAGCGACGACGTTTTGTATTAACGTTGCTCCGCATGGCTGCACGAGATTCACGTCACTGTCCTGGACATGTTAGTGTGATTAATTGTTCTTTCATGTTAAGTTGCCCTGTCATGATATCCGCTGGTATCTCAAGTTTGTTACTGGTATTCCCGCTCGATCCGGTGTTGATTTCGCATCCGATGATAGTTACAAACGTAGATTAACTCATATTTGTTTTATATAACAATACGAGCAATTAAGATGTGTACCGTCCCTAACATCCAACGTCTGGCGTTTCAAACATTACCACCCCACATCTGGATAACGACGGTGTGTTGATTTACCGTATCTTAATATAAAAAAAAAAACATATTCACCTATACTATCCTGGCAACATCCTTTATACCTTGCTGATATGAAAAAATATACCGTCTGGTAACGAGACCTTATTGGACGTTTGTATATTGAACAGGATGGGGGTGATAGACTTGCATTTCTCAGTTTGATTACATTACCGTATATGCGTGTGTGAGGCCAACATAATTTTCTTGCAGATAGTATACGAAACTTCAAGTAGTAAACGTTAGAACATCGTTCTAGTGACACAAATATTTTCAGTGTTGGATATAGGCTCAAGACTAGTATCTGGAAGAATTTTAAGTGATAGAGTCGTCTTCTTCCCAAAGTCGTATATTACATGAATAAGAAGAATTCCCAATGTACTAACTCTCCCCCCCACACACACACACACACCGCCAATCCATACGCATTATCGGATGAATAATAAGGTAAGTCGGAATTGAATCACACAGCTACATAACAGTGGACATAGTAGCTACTAATATCATGGGGACTGTAAACAAGGTTACAAATCAACTGTACAAGAACAATACCCGAATCTCAGACTCCATGTGAAAGTTCACAAATCTCCAACGTGAGGTATAGCCGTGAACCTAGGCGATAGCTGATTCATCAATTTATTGCTGTATGTTTTATTATACATTTGCATCTTGAATAAATGTATACGGTGTACATACAATGATCTGACTGTCACACATTTTGATGCAGTCTATTTAATAAGATGAACTTAACAAACAAAATGTTTGAAGTGTCTGGGAATGTTGTATTAAAATGGAAAATATCAAGCACATTGCGATCAAAAACATTATACACATTCAAAGTTTGTAGTTCTGCTTTTGCAAATATTCCGAAGAAACCAGACGATTCCTGATTATTGGATTTATCGCAGTTCATTTTGGTTTCTTTTGGCATCTTGAATAAATGTGTATATTACGCATTTAGAATGCGTCAATTACGCAGTTAAAAGTCTGAATACCATACTTGTATCCAGTTTTTGACAATTAGATATTTTTTAAAATAAGGTGCTAGGAAGGCATGGTGTTGTTATATTTAAAGGTATATGCGAAAAAAATATGTTATGGTTAAACACGTCAGAGAAAAACAAAAGGACTGAATATGGGAGATTTGTGAATGGTGCAAAAGCAAAACGTTGTCAATAGGAAAACAACATGTTTTGATAATGTTTTAGCAGGCATTCTGAAAATCAATTATCTGATCTTTGAAGCACTTGTAAGCTCATGTGATATTATCGAAGCGTAACGCTTTCATTGCGTGGTATATGGTAAGTATTTTGTTATATCCCTCTAAAAAGCTACTGATGATGTTCATGCATGAGGTTATAATTGTTTCGTTTATTGTAATTGATGTGACTACTATTTTGTTTATAAAAAAAAAAACACTTATGTACAGATTTGGCAAGGTGTCTGAGTTAAAGTATTTGACGTTGTTGCATGCATTTATTAGAGAAACAGTTCAATGTATGTTTGATATATTTCTATATGTTTGTATGAATGTGCAACTGTCTGAATGTTTTCTATTGTTAGTTGACTTCAAAGTTCGATGGATCAAATTATCATTGGGTTAACAAGATAAGTAACTAGTCCCGAAACGTTCTTACCGCTCGTTTGGATGCCCTCTATACATCATCCACCTAACGATAAGTCAGGGTTATCCACTATATATACTTGTGTGTTTCTGTGTGTATTTTGGTATATATATATATATATATATATATATATATATATATATATATATATATATATATATATATCGATGGTAGTAAATATGTGCAGGTAGGGTTCTAATTCCAATGTCATAGTCACACCATTTTAGAAAATACGTTAATAGATGAACTTATTGACATGCACAATCGTCAAATTTTCGGAGCAGTTTACGATGGAACAGGTTTATATGTATAAGGCAGTGATCCGAACTATACACTTAACAGAATGAAATACATTTGTACTTCCCTGTAAGCGGAGTTTAGGATCCAGTACATTTGTACAAGACAGCGGATACTATGTCAATATGACACAAAGTCATATGGACAACGTTCGTTTGCACACCAGGGCCTGGCGACGTGGAACGAATTGTCCATTGAAATTAGACACAAAGACACAGTGGTCCCTTTTAAGAGTGCTCTTAAGACTTATATGTTTCGACTGCAGGGACAAACTTAGCTACCTAATCATGTTTTGTATCTTACATGTTTTCAGGATGTTTTAATGTTTTCCAATTTCATTGTTGTTGTCATTTGTTGTTCTGTAGTGTAGTCATATCATTATTGATGGTGTAAGCGCTTAGTGCTTCGTAAGATTAGGCGCTATACAAAGTCCTCATTATTATTATTATTATTATTACTACAGTGAGACGAATTAAGTTAAATTCATGGATGACACTACACTGACAACTAAATCGTGAACAAGAACGAGCAACCATCTTCTCTTTCAAATCGTATTTTATGTCGTCCTTGATCGTGGACTAGGTTAGTCAATACCTACATGTATATCTCTAATATCATTCGTCATATATGACTGATCTTGAAAAAAAAAAAACAAGAGGCTTGAATATAAATACGTCATGTCAGAACACATGATCATGAAATGTAATTTTCGCATTAAGCAATTGTTGAGTGTTGTTGGCTGGTGTAACTCCATTATTCAATACACGATATACGCTACACATGGAGGCCAGAACAACTGATAGAGGCAGAATATCGTGACACAAATGGAAACAACCACTGACCTATGGGAAGCAATTGGCAAGCTTTCTCACCAGTCACTGATTAAACCACGATATGGTCCTTAAGCTGCTGAAATCATGGGACCATATTTTGATAATTGTCTTCACGGAAACAAAAGTTTGGAATAGCCAATAATATTAAGCTAAGTTGTTCTCAATAGTACCTAGGGATATAAAGCGCTATGACAGGACCATATTAATTCACGTAATCCGTCATTTGTATTAATACAATTTACTCAAAAATGTTTTCAACGACAACGCTACCCATTGCGGCAGTTTAATTAGTTAACAAGGATGTTTCATTCAGGCAAATATAGGCACGTAGTATAGGTACTTATGAGGTCATCATCACACAAAGTGATCTCCACTTAGTCTTTACTTGATGATGTTATATTGTGTACAATCTGATATGGTCACCAACGAGATCACACAAGTGGAGTGAGACTCTCATGTAAACTTGATACTGCCTCACGCCAAATATTTATTCGAGGTTTTAACAAGAACACATCTTCTTCCTTGAGGTCATAACCACACAAAATGATCTCCACATTTTCTTTATTTATAATATATCTAGAGCTTTATATTTAGATGTTAATTGAAACATGTCCGTTCGTCAATAATAATAATAATAATAATAATAATAATAATAAGAAGAAGAAGAAGAAGAAGAAGAAGAAGAAGAAGAAGAAGAAGAAGAATTACTGTATGTTGTCATCCGTTAGTCTAGAGAGACGATGGAAGTGCGTCTATGAGAGATGTCCCGGTTGGTCGCTGTGTAGCGTCTGTAGCGGCATTGCAGACAAAGCACAAAACAGCAGTGACAGTCCTTGCTGCATTGCTGGCTTTGAAAGTGGTGTCTAGTGTGCGTAGGAGCTGCTTCGTCTTCCTTTGAGATCGCCTTTTAATAGCTATCAAACGTACCTTGTTCTTGCCGACATTTAAACCAGTGATCAGAGCGTGTCGCCAGCTGCGCATGTCTAGAGCAAACTCTTTCCATGTCTTGACATCGATGTCATGGGCTTTCATGTTGCGCTTCCAGACATACCTGAAGCGGAGATGTGGCCGTCCGATCGACCTTTTGCGAGAGGCAAGGTACGAATAAAACGGCCTTTGGGGATACCTCCGTCAACCATCCGACGTGCATGGCCCAGCTATCTGATGCGACGTTGGCGATATGATGCTGGGAATCTCGGCATTTTCAAGCACCTCGTTGTTTGTTACTCGATCACTCCAAGTGATCCCAATATGCAATGGAGACATCGCA
Organism: Unio delphinus; assembly: GCA_029339505.1. Classification (NCBI taxonomy): domain Eukaryota; kingdom Metazoa; phylum Mollusca; class Bivalvia; order Unionida; family Unionidae; genus Unio; species Unio delphinus. The sequence goes on along the minus strand of JAQISU010000138.1, from coordinate 1,869,232 downwards.
TGTGAAAGGCGCTTAGTCTGTAGTCGTGTGAGAAGTACATACTCCAGATTTCATTGGCATTCAGGAGCGTGCTAAGTACGCATACAGGGTACATTGAGATCGTGGTTCTCAGGGTCAGCCTACTGTTGTTGCACACTCTATGTGACAAACTGGAGAGAGTTGTTGATGCTTTTCCAATCCGCTTCTTGAGCTCAGCATTGAGCGATTTGTTTTTGGTGATGGTAGAGCCGACGTACGTGAACTGTGTGGCTAGCTCAAGCTAGTAGTTGTTAATGATGATGCTTAGGGGGTCCGCGTTCTGAGCCATCACATTTGTTTTATATAGACTGATGGTCAGCCCAACATCGCCGCATGATTTAGCAAAGTGGTCCATCTGTTGATGTAACTCAGCGTCAGTGTTAGTGGCTAGGGCACCATCGTATGCGAAGAGCATGTCCCTGATGGTTGCTTTACGTACTTTGCTCTTTTCCAGCCAGGTTTAAGAGTTTGCCATCTGATCGCGTGTGCAGGACGGTACATTATGTGGACTTCACAAAGATTTGCCTTTTTCACGCCGCTGCGCATGCTGAAAGGGTCCATCGTCAAAAGGCTGGATCATGCATCATACATTATGTCACTAAGCGTCTGTAGTCAGTTTAGGATGACGGGTGCGAAGTCTTTATCTACAATGTGTGATACTACTTCTACTAATAATTATAATACAAATTTATTACCATTGTACAGGTTTCTCTTTCTGTTTGCTGTTGTTTATTTCTTCACCTTCTTTTTTTTGTTTGCTTCAACCCACTCCAGTCTCTGCTGCTTTACCTTTTTACACACACTCTTTATGTTCCTCTTTTCACTCGTGCTCAATTCCTGTTTTGACCTCTCGCATCTATTTGCATCAAACAAAACTTAAGGGTTTTCATATAGCGCTTTCAGTCTGCAAAATTATACAGACAAGGAGCCTTTTCATTACCTAATTTTAACATATAAAAAAACATATAATACTATATATGTATAGTGCTTTTTTTTACGATGTTCATTTAATCCTCTCCATTCAGCAATAATACATTATTATCACTACTACTACTACTACTACTACTACTACTACTACTACTGACAATAATAATAATAATAATAATAATAATTATTATTATTATTATTATTATTATTATTATTATTATTATTATTATTATGCAAATATATATAGTTCCATGAATTTACATATCTTAGACATTTCTAATTTAAAGATGGAATGAAAATAAAATATAATACCAAAAACAATATTTTAACAGGAAAATATGTCAAGCTTTTCAACCTCAGTTTAATGTATTTTTTTCTGCTTACTGTTTATACTATGTAATGGACGTTGCACCTGGATCTGTTTGCAGTAATATCAAATATTATTAGAATATAAAATAAGTGAAATCACGAACCAGCTAGAGGCACTTAACACATATTAATGTATTTACAGTTGATCACAGCCATTATTCTGTTCTAAGTAACATTGCTATCGATCATAAAACTGTTTTTATCCTGCACCAATATCTCTCTTTTCACCTTATGTTTGACTAACATTTACCATTGTTCATAGATTCCGAGACCGCTTCGTATGCCATTGGCGGAGAGAGAGAGAGAGAGAGAGAGAGAGAGAGAGAGAGAGAGAGAGAGAGAGAGAGAGAGAGAGAGAGAGAGATGCTATGTGTGGTTTACGGGGGTAATTTGTAATTGACAATACCATATTTCGCTGTTGATTGATTAATCTGCTGCCTGGCCAACGAACACAGCGGGAAAGAGTGGATGTTGGAGGCGGCCTTCGTATTTTACAACCTAATTATATGTTGAGAAAAAAATCCAAGCAACAACCATAGAAAAAACAGCACAAGCATGATATAGGTTACCATATGTGTACCACGTGTCCGATAAATTTACTTTATGGCTTCGATACACAAGTTTGTAACATTGATATCATGAAGCATGTAATTATCTCCCAACGAAAGTGTATATCTATATTAGGATGAACCATGTAGTAATTAGTACTTGATAGAGGTTCAGTTTCAAGGGTTTCATGAAGCCCATATTCATTATTTCACTTACACCAGATTTATATGTATATTCTCCATTAATAATGAGAGAGAGAGAGAGAGAGAGAGAGAGAGAGAGAGAGAGAGAGAGAGAGAGAGAGAGAGAGAGACAAACAATCAAAGAGACAGAGACAGACAGACAGACAGACAGAGACAGAGGACAGTGATGCAATAATTGTGTACTATGTTAAATTCCTTTAGAAAACGGATATTATTAATATTTTGTATCTTTATCTATTTCTTCACTAATAATTAGTCTGTGTAAATTCATCATTGATCAATATATATCACACAATTTAAACAATGTTTATATATACGTATTAATGCGTCATGGACGAATCACAATTTGATATAGAATATCAGCTCTTGTTGGTATATGAAAATTGCTTTTAACCAACACTTTAAAAGCCATGTTAATTTTAATGTGTATGTATGTATGTATGTATGTATGTATGTATGTATGTATGTATGTATGTATGTATGTATGTATGTATGTATGTATGTATGTATGTATGTATGTATGTACGTATTTATGTATGTATGTAGTTCTGTAGGTGCTAGGTAAACAATGAATAATGTTGGTTATATTGGTAAATCGGTAGTTTAGTAAGTTGGTAATATTATATGTTCTATTCGACCTCTCATGATTCAGTGGTCTAAAAGGTCATGTATGTAATTTCTGTTTTGTAAACATGAGAACGTGCATATTTCGAATGTTTGATTTCTAGTGCATGCTTTAGATCTGTTTATTCTTTACGAAAACTATACAGCCAGAATGTACGTGTCGCATATAGTTACTTACACAAGTTAAAGTCAGTAACTGATTAGTAACTGATGGAGACAATTTAAATCATCTTATAACGTGATTCATTAATGTCAAAGATATTATGTATTAATGTAACATCAAATGAAAACCAATACAGGATAAAAAGAGTGTAATATCCAAGCAACAAATTAGATCAACATCAAAAACGTGTTATTGTAGGTTTGTAGGTTCCACTAAATATCTTCAGCACATGATAGGCTATTTACGATAGTACATTCGGTGGAGGAAGAACCCAGGAATAATTGTGTGACTTGGTCGAGGGACATAAATTTTATGTGAAGATCTCTAATGTAGCATGTGTTCTCTTCATTGCGAAAATCAGTAATGTTTATTTTTTTATCTTGTACAAAATATGTGTGTGTGTGTGTTTTGCTAGCAGAAACATAGATAGATAGGGGTCGTTACCCAAATTGAATATATTCAAATTTATGAAAATTTCTTCGCACGCAAGATTCCTGTTTAAATGGAGCAGATATAAGAGAACCCGTCAAGTTCAGTTTCTACTTTACAGCTTGAATGGATTTATAGTTCAATGGCAGTGACCAGAAAATACATTTAACAGGAAGGGGTGCATGTTTACTTCCTTGTTAGCTGACTTAAGGGACCATGTTCACAAGTATAGTCGTCACTGTCTTGACAACTTCGAATTTAAGTTTATGAAGGGAAACAAAAACTACACAGACAACTAAATCGTGAACAAGAATGAGCAGGCAACTTCTGTTTTACATCGTATGTTCTGTCGTCCTTCATCGTGGATTAGGTAAGTCTATACCATGATGTATATCGCTACTTCTATACGTCGCACATGACTGACCCTGATCAAGTCAATTGTATAAACGTTTGTATTGAGTACAGGACAAGGAATCGAATATTCGTAAAGCAATATCGTTACTGGCTTAGATAGGCATTGAATGTTGTTGTTTAGGCATAACACTATATTTCAGTACACCACATATTATATGTATCGGCCAGTATAACTGTTAGAAGTAGAACGTTATGAAACTCCTAGGATAATAGGTGGAAGAAAGAAACCCCTAGAAGAACCAACGGCCGGCAGAAAGCTACTGGCAAGCTATATCACAAGATATCTGTCGAGTGGTTCTTGTGTTCCTATTGGTAATAAGATCGAAACATTACGATAATCAGATTACCTCACTGATGTATGTTGACATTAGCCATATCCTTTTAGAAAGTACATTTACGCGGTTGGCTAATTTCTAAAGTTAATACAGATAATTTCTGAGTGAAAGTATAAAGATTTAAATTTTCTCTAAATTGTATTAAAGTAAGATTTCATTGAATTATTTTGAAAGTAATTTTCACTAAAACATATCAACATTAATTGTATCTATCTTTGTAAGGTAACTATATACTAAGTTATAAGTGTCGCTCTTTACGAGAAGGTGTAGAAATCAATAAAATACATGTCTCATGCATAAAACGGTCAACAATTTATATTTGGTGGGAATATTCTGAACAGGTAAATTAGTATATCAATACTGCATGAATTAAGCGAGACGGTGAGAAAGGTAGAGTGCGCTGTTTTGATCCAAAGTGAAAGGAAAACAACATTGCGTATAAAAAGAGAGCAGATTTACGCATAATGAGCTCGCTCTTCGAGTCAGAACACCTCCGTCTTTTCCTTAGAGCGAATCAGTGACACATAGCTCAAGATGTAGCTGTATCTACACCGTTATGGGTGACACCCTTGATATTAGAGCCTGACCATCTTCTTCTTCGTCTTCTTCTTCGTCTCTCTCTCTCTCTCTCTCTTTCTCTCTCACACACACACACACACACACACACTCGCACGCACACCATGATCAAAGTTAATGTATAACTTATGGGTAATCCCTTTTTATAGCAAGAAGAAGTTTACGAAACTAACCTTATCAAACTCTTCCAAACTATGTTTACTGAAAACAGTTTGAAATTTATGATGAAACGGTGGCATTGGGTTTTTGAGTGTGCGTGTCTTTCCCTGGAAACCATGCCTAGAATATAATATAATTGTTTAAAGCCATTATACATTCTTGAAAGTCAATTATACAGAGCATTGCATTAAATTCGTTTATAAAATACATAAACGACTTAAAAGAATCCAGCATCAAGTAGTTCAAAACACATCAATCTACTTTGGCAATGTGTGTAGGGTCAAGTTAGAAGCAATCGTTTCGTTATGTTTCTAAATTGGTGTATACTATATAAGTAAATCTTATGTTTGTAAAAGTGCAAACCATTTGCCGATTGTTCACGCGTCAAAATCATTCCAGAAGGAATCCCTGTTATAGTTTTTGTTTCTTAAGTTCTGACGCGAGAAGTCAATTTGCTGTTCTTGACATGAAATACAGTTTCAAAGTTTTAAAGTTTCCAAGTCCAGTCTGTTATGAATTGACACAATTTCTGTATTATTGGACGTACACTCAATTAATTTCCTTAAGAATATTTGATAGGTAATGTGAATTCAAAAGTGTATACATTGTAGATTAAACATCATCGTTGTAGACGTGCATACAATTGTAAAGCTGATGTTAATGATATTAATCTTTAACTATTCATTCAACCTAAAGGAGTGAGATCAGTCCTGCACCTTATAAATGTTTGGTTTTCAGCATCGTCAAACAGGCAATGCTTTATGCAATTACCGAGAGTTACTTATGCAAAACGTAATTCGATTCTCTCCTTTATCTAGTAATAAATATTTATCTAAGCAGCACGTGATTTGTGAAAAACATAAAATAAGCAGACAACGGTTTCATGGAAAGACGGAGGCTTCCGCCTCTACATTTGTTTTGTTAAGTAGTATTTGCATCTTTTGTGTCAACGATGTTAGAATGTCTGTGTACATATATATTTCTTCAAATATATTTTTGTCCTCAGTTTCTTCCTTTCTCCTCAAGGTATTGTTCTTATTTCTTCTCTGTCCATGTTTAATGAATTTGTCACTTCTTGGCTATTTATTATTCATGTTCTTCTTTATTGAGTTCTTCATCAACTAATTGAATTGAATATCATCTCTACACTCCATTCCTTCTTATTGGTTGCATACCTTATTATTTCATCAGGTTTATAATATTGTCGCGGATCAGCTTTCGTATCACAGTTTAACATTTACAGCACTAAACAGTATTGTAACAACTACTCCAGAACTTAATCCTGGAACACTTTATACAGATTAAGTTTTATTTCCATATATCTTGGACATTTTAGTCTTTACTCAATATACGTTTGTATGATATATTGTATTTCGATATAACACCTTGATATTGTTTTATATGTCTGACAACATCATGTTGGATCTCAGATCTCGTTAAGGATTTTTATGCAACGGGAATTTGCTAACATCACTAAGATATTACATATTACATTTCAGTTCTCGTGGTCTATACATACATACATACATACATACATACATACATACATACATACATACATACACATACATGCATACATACATACATACATACATACATACATACATACATACATACATACATACATAATTGATATCGTATCATGGACGTTGGGGCGATAGCGAGTTTGAATGAAATCTGCAGATGTGTTAGGTACCACAGTTGCATTTATGACTGCGACTTCATTACCTGTTGTGCATGACACGCTGCCAATATTATGTGTGGAGTTTGTATATAACGATAGATTTACACTTTGTTTGTTAGCAATCTTAAGTATATTATTAAAGTTTAGAAACGTAATGAGAAGTCGGGTCGATTTGGTCTCGCATATTTGTAGCGCACATGCATGCTGCACATTGTCATCAAATATAGCTGCATTTTCGCATTCATCACTCAATATATTGCAAGTGTATTTATTAGGCTGGGGATTTGAACCCGAATCCATTTGAACATATGTGTTCTTCTTCTCTCGTCTTTAAAGCCTTGTACATGTTAGGAGCAATTCAAATACACTTTTGATATCTCTTGAAATAATTGCCATCCAGAGAATGTTATATTTTCACCGATGTTTGACTTTACGAAGTATTCGTGATGACATTAAATTCGTATAGAAAGAAAACATGAAATCGCATTATATCCATACAATCAGTGTCAGCTCTATCAATGGGACAACATTCATGATGATAACGAGAAAGAACAATACGCTGTACGAGTAGTGTAACACACTATATTGACACACAAGGCTGCCGACCGGAGCAGTCGAAACTAAGTTACATGGTGTTTAACCGAAATGTGATTGAACAGTAACATCCAATGTCAGGTAAAAGACATATACTGATCATTAGACTGTAAATACCACAGAGTTTTGACTCAGTAGTTTCTAGAAATTACACAAATTCAAACATCTGGCATTGAACTATTTCAAGTTATTCTGGCACAATAGCAACATAAACGGAGGTCTGCCACTTCGGTTTGCTGGTACACCTTAATTTGCTAGTGTTTGGTTTGTCCTAGTCTTGTAACGCTCAGGATACTATTTTGGGCAGTCCAAGAAGTGTCAAAATAGGCAGAAATAGTATTAATAAATTACCCTACCTGCTGCTCAAAGGTGTCATACAGATGTAAAGTTTGTTCTCTGTATATGTGCCTTAACAAAAATTGCTCTGAAATTAGTATTTTCATACAGTAATCAACAACATCAAATTAAATGCAATTCATGTGTTTTGCGTCAATCACATGGCTCCATTTCGATTACATACATACATACATACATACATACATACATACATACATACATACATACATACATACATACATCTCTCACATTATTAAAGGAGAATATACACATAAATCGGGTGTAAGTGAAATAATGACTATGGGCTTCATGAAACCCTTGAAACTGATCTTAACCAAGTACCCTATCACTGGCTGATTCATCCTAATATAGATATACACTTTCATTGGGAGATAATTACATGGTTCATGATATTAATGATACAAACTTGTGTTTTACGTTAATCACATGGCTCCATTTCGATTTCTGAAATGAGATAGGACAATAATTTCAAATGGGAATGAATACATTATTTTCTATGTCAGTTCAGTAATAAGTAGTTCACAGTAGTTCCTTCTTCTCACAATTCGACATAGTAATTAGGTGAAGAGGCGATTTTGAAAGGCTTATATCAGAATAAATGTACACGTTCTTGGACATTGTAATATCAGATTAGTACTTGACACGTATTTAAATTATCTATATTCAAAGATAACGACCAAAGTTCATTGGATGAAGTTTCATATCGTTTCTATTATATTAGTCCATTTGAAAGAAAAACATTTTTTGCAAACACTCTCGATTCCCGTCAAGTGAGCCCGTGAGTGTTATATATGATTTATCTATCGCAGAAGACAGCTAATTGATCTACAACGTTCTGTTTGGATACATTGTATCCAGAGGCACTAGATGAATACTATATTTGTAACTGAGGCGACATCTATGCCATGATGATGCGAAATTGCATGTCGTTAATACATACATGCTTTCGAAAAAAATTATATATCAAAAAGCAAACTTGTGAATGCATTTGCCAAGAGGTGTCATGCATATTTAATACATATTGTATACCTGTTCTTTGTCATATTCGTGATTGAAGGGTGTTGAGATTTGTGCATCTGTCTTTCATTAAGCAGTAAACAATATACTGAATAAAATTTAATATCAGGGACTGATCTTGCTTAATAACATGTTCCAGTAGGTTTTTTAAAATAACATTTGTGGCCATGGTTATATGGGAATGTATATTGATTATATGTCAAGTTTGTTTTCCTCTGTTAACATTGTCAGAATCGTTCAGTATTATTCCATATTGAATGGCTTCATATTGCACGACATGTGTGAACAATATTGTTTGATGTATTTTGGAAACACTTTGATTGGAAACAAAACATACATTCTTGCAGCAGACCCTTTATCTTTCAATTTGTCACATTGGTATTTACAATAAACTAACCAAGCTGTTTCGACCAGTAGGAACGTAGACATGATAATGTTATGGACATGGGGTAGTTCACATAGTCAGCAATAACAATTTCAAATCAGCAAGCGATTGAAGGTGATATTTGCAATGTCAGCAACAACAGAGGTTTGAGACGTAGTCGTTGAAAATACCTTTCTGAACATTTAAGAATTTTTTTAGGAGAGGTAGTCAAAACGTTTGAAAATAGAATGTTTCATATCAAACCAGTATGTCAGGATCTAGCATGCCAGCTATGTATTTACATTTATGCTTCTTGTATATCATCGAAATGTACTTGTTGTATTTCTGCATATCCAAATGACACTACATTTCATAGGAAACCTGAGAGACACGGAAATTGTATTCGATTTCCGACGTCTTGTCTAACTGAAATCACGTTGTCTTTGCTACACGCAATGTCTCAAAACACCCAGTACACGAGATGCATAAAAGCGGAAGTAAGTTGGGTCAAAATAAAAATAATATTTAATTGCCAACCAATGGAAAAATATATTTTTCACGTTCTCTTAATTTTAAGATGACCAAAATTAGATTTATAAAAACAACTAACTATCTGGCGCTTATCGAAGTTGAAAATCGCTGGGCCTTGATTTGTACAAATTCATATTGTTACTTTGTTTTGATAAATAAACATTTTGTATATTTATTGTAAAATAAATTATACATTCAATTACATTTTCTAGTGATCACGTCCTTTTTTAAGCATTATATAGGCAAATAAAATGCATATAGAAAAGGGTACTGCATTTATATGGGATGACATGAAATTGTTTTTGGGTACTAATACGGCGCTCCATGGCTTCATTCCTGTTTGGGTGCTCTAAAATCTTTGATAAACCATTTTTGATTACATATAATTTGGGAATACTTATGAATTCAAATTGATATTTGGAATTACAAAGTGTTTATATAAATTATGGATTTAACCACTTGTTTTCATTATAGAGAACACATTCATATATATTCTGAATTTTATAATGTAGCAAACCAAGACTATTGGTCCATCATCACATCAAAGACTATCAATATTCATTCAAACATTACATACCTTTTGACCCACTAAGGAACGTTCGGAATTATTTCCGACTTAGTTCAGAATACTGACTTTCTTTCTAATTTCCACTTACAAAACGTTGATAAAATTTACTATTTCTTTTACATTATATATTAAAAATGTTTTAAATCATTTCTGTTATTTAGTTCAGTATGTAGGACCGTAACATTGTTGAGTTCTCGTCGAGGAAATGTATTTCATAAAATCATTCGGTAGATATTAAAATGGTCTTTACAATGTGTACAAAATTTGTTTGTAATTTACATTGTCATTAGTAAATTTATTTTAGTCTAAGGAATCCTTAGTGAAACCAAAAATGATTCACAATACCAATTTAGAAAAACATGTGCCACCATTGTTGTCAAAAATCTGAACGGATTCACTTCCATCGAGAAGAAGAGAAATTTGCATGAACAAAACTAGAAATACAACATATATGGCACAGTTTGACCGTTTAAACGAATTCTGGTAAATGCCAGTTATGGAAGGAGCGAAGACATTTCGGCCTTTGCAACTCGATATCGACTTTGTTTTAAAAGTATAAATGGATGCCCCTTGCAGCGCAAAAGTCAGCGAGAACAAAACAACATTTAATGAATACAGAACATTTGCTTTAGATAATGGTGATGTGTACTTTGAAGATGTTATCATCTACATCAATCCCTGGAGATACCACACATAGATCATGTGGAAATTCTATGATAAATTCAGAATACATATTCTTTCCATGCCAAGGATAAAAGCTATTTTGATGCGTAGAAAACGATATCGGCCTGTGTGTATTGTTGAAGTGGTGATTTACGCTTTGGATTTTGATTTGTTTTGTGTGCGATGGACATAAGAGTAACTATACGCTGCAGTTATGGAAGTCTAAAGGTATTTTATTTGCAAATTTGCAATGGTCTTGAACATATAGAAGAACCATTTACTTACGCTACATACTGTAAACACATGCTAAATGCACTTTCACGCACATTTCGTGCATATTTATTAGTCAAACAGTTATTAAATAGAATCAGTTCAATATAAAACTACTACATTAATGCATAGTAATGTTTGTGTTTTGTTCACTTTGTTTCGTTTTCTTTACAAGAAAGTATGCATTTACCTCCAAAGTCAACAATGTAGTTCTTTTTTATAAACATCACAGTTTGGTCACTTCTTAATCTGACTATACTTTTATTAATTATCGGAATATCTTATAAACGTACTATTGCAACGATATTGTTTTATTTAAGTTTATTTTCCTTGCATGAAACTTTGCAAGAATGAAAAGTAAGCAAAAATGCACCAACTGCTTTAGACCACAGTGATGGTTGCAATCCCTCACAATTTGTCCTTCATATAATTCAAAGTAGATGGACCATCTACTCTCTGTGAGTTATCTACCTTAATGTCGGAAGTATTTATACATTGTTTCCTCCGATATACTCAACGAAGTTGAATAACTGTGATAATTAAAGAATAATTCAAAGTTTCTGCATTTAGTATAGTTCTACAAATAATTCATTGGACTTTTGGAGTCTCTGAAGTTTTAATGACCGTATACCTTCAGCACAAAGTGTAGATGACGTATATAGTTGGGTGTCTCTTCTCTGTGCCATCAGTGCTATAGCTATAAATTGGGTCATTTGTCCATCGCTTTAAACACTTACACATATGTTGATGTTGTTCAATCAAAGCTATTGCATAGTTATTAATACTGACACTAGTTACCGTGATATATTCAGATAACCGAATAATTGTATTATGATCAACGCATTCATGGAAGTGTGTTTTGCAAGCAGGAGTTTACACATGTTTTTCCATCATCGTGTTCCATTTAAATACTTTGCGGGACAACAATTTGCACCAGAAACCGTCAGCAGTTTCTTTGTGACAAATTTCAAGTTAAAATGATTTAGGGATGATGGTCGATGATTTCCTTTGACTAGCATAGATTTCGCAAACCTGAACTTTGCTTCATTATGGTCACTCTTTCGTCCGAATACCATCGGATTAAAAGGTCGTATATGACCGTTGCTACGATCACTTTTTAGTGGATAATTCAGTATATTCTAAATACTCCTCCCCATTTACCTACCCTCCTACTTCAATATATCCACATCTCAATTTTCTTTTTATCAGTGAAGCCAGTTAAATTGGTGTTGTTGTACAATGCATTATTCAATACAGGTTTCGAGGTTGTTGAATAAAAGTTGACCACCACGTTTCCGTGAAAATATTTTCGTCGTTTCGAATTGAATGTCATATCTACTTGGATGAATTCCTAGGCCTTTTTGTGTAAAGTTTTCGTGGCGAGAATTCAACTTTGAGACTTTTAGCACATTAGTTTAAAGATGCAACGATGTATAATTAGGTATTGTTCTTTACTCATGTGTCGGTAAATATGTGTTAACTATAGTAAAAATATCTGATTCATTGCATGTTTCATTAAAATTACCCGGTATTAACAGATACAAGTGTTGCATTCGGAACGGATAATATTGACATTTTCCTTTCACCTTGAAGGAGACTTAGTTAATCATGCGCTGTATCTGGATATATTATTGAGTCTTCTTACTATTTTGGGGTATTTTTATTACTTTCAACCTTTTACCTTTAATATAAGATTTCAGGTTCAAGTATCAAATTAGTTTGTTTCGCTGTATTTGATGTCTCTGTGTGTGAGACTTGGATTTGTAACGTACCTTGAACAATGTTGCATTCATATATCTACGATGTTTGCAATATTGCAGTTAATAGTGATGTTTAGCACTGGGGCAGCATGCCGTAGGCACGTAGCATCATAACCAGCCAGTCACATTATCCTGATACCAGGTCAACAAGTTCTAACACTAACCTCTATGTGCTAAGTGCCTAGAGAGGCAGCTGTTAGTACAAGTTTTTTAAGTCTTTGGTATGACTTTACTGGGGTTCTAACCCGCAACCTCTACGACATCAGGGGCAGATGTTCTAACTACTTGGATACATGAGTGGTCATGTTTGTTGTCACGTTTCAGACCATCTTCGTCTGGAAATCACCAGTAAACATTCTCTCCAATATTTGTTTCGTACAATCAGCTATGTTTAGAACAAAATACTGCAATACTTTTATAAATACAAGAAAATATTTTTGAAACTCTCAATCACAGTATAATTTCACCTCCTGACTCTAACATAGACTCTAATAGCGAATCTAACAATTAATGCATATGTGTTTACGTATGTATTGCCAGTTATTAATAATAGTTGTAATAATAAGTCTTAAAATGGCGAATATGGTATAGTTTCTCAGTGACTGATAAGATTTAAACGTTTCGAGAACAAGACTGTGTTTCTGATTAGTTGCGTGTGTTCATATTTATGGAGTTCTTTACGCCTTTTGTGTTCGTGATATAAGTCTTCAGACGTGTTTGATGTTGTACTTTGAGATTGTTTGAGAGGATATTACTTGCTTTAGACTGTGCAGGGGTGGTGGAAAGTTCTTATTATTTGGACTATACTGTTATTCTGGAACTGTTATAATGTATTCTGATGAATTCTGGAGAGCGCCTTCTTACTCCGTCACGATGTTTGAAGGATCAGTACATTTCCGGTATTGAACATTATAATACTTTACATTCTTTTAGGACTTTCATAGACCTTATAAGGACTATTTTGGATTGAATGCATTTTTCTTCCATTTTCATTGATCACTTTAATAGTTAAATTGTTTGTTAAGATTTACAAAAAGTATTGAATTTGCTTCTCTTTTAGGTTTCCAAAGTTGTGAGCGTCGGGCCGTAACTGAACATTTGAGACTCGTCTGGGATATTAATTTCATAGTAATTGAAATTGAAATTGAAATTGAAAGTTATGGAATTGAAAGAGATGCAAAAGCATCAAAGTGAATGAGAGATGCATTCAGGAAAATGAAAGAGAACAGGAGATGCTAATAGATTAAGGGGAAATATCGATGGATTCGTTATGACGTATTGGTGATTAAGCAAATCCATATAAAATATTAAAGGACACAAGAGTTTATCCATGTCTTTAGTAGTCAGGTAATTTGCATTTGGATGATAATTCTTCTTCTTCCGAAAGTGTTTCTATTCAATGAGTAGAGTGCGAAGTTTTCAAAACATATCCCTATAAAAATATTTTAACATTAGACATGGATTTTTGAACAGATAATGTTGGCGTTGCAAACTCTTTTCCCATTGAGGGTGTTCTTTTATTGTAAGGAAATTACATGACGGGAGATATGGTTGTGATTAATCCATTTGTATCTAACAAGCCATGTTTGGATTAAAAGGTTGAGCCTATTGAAAAAAAAACCCTGATTTTACCCCGAGCTTTCAATTCAAAGAGCTATTGGAGAAAGAACTCTTTGCTAACACATGCATTCCGCATGCTGTTGATGAGGCCTCTTTTACTCCTGTTACAGATCAATCAAAAGGTATTGGTAATTGTTATCAGCTTTTCGCTATTCATTCTCTAAGGTCTACTCAAGGTGACATATGACAAACTCTTATCGTTGAAGAGGAAAAGGATCTTGGTATATCTTGTTTCTTAAGATCTATATTAGCAAATTCGACTCCAGCAGCAAGAAGAGTGTACAGACCAAATATATTTCAGACAGACGAAACTAGCGAGAGAGAAGGGTAAACAGACAAGTTTTCAAACAAAAATAAGGCCTCTACATATGTCAACACTATTTCAGACGAATTAAACAAAAATGACAGTTTTGGTTTTAACCGAATATTTTATCAAGTCCCATACGATATCTCGATCTAAGGTCATGCAAATTTATCGTTATAAATCCATGTGGAACCGACTTAGCATGACTAAAGAAATTTCTAAAGAGATTATAATCCATATCTCCACTGCACCACGTTTGGTGAATGCTTTGTAGCGTATGGGTGTCAACGCCATTAAATACAACAGGAATATTACAGTTATCCCTGTTGACTTTTGGTATTTGTGTATATCTCTGAGTAACATAAATCACATAAGTATTTTTATGTCTACCTCTGGAAAATCCTGGCAGGTTTGCTTGTTTATCAAACATCACATCATCATATACGACTAAATTGTTAATTCTTCGATCAATAGAATCAATACTCGGTGCTTCTTCCATATCAGTTATAAATTCAATAATATCCTCATCGATTTATGATTTTGCTTTCTTGTTAAAATCCTTTAACACCTCGTAACATCACTGATTATCTACACTCGGGGCTACCAAATTTAGTTTATCCCATTTCAAATATCTTCAGCGACAAAGTACAAACCATTAGAAATTCGCTTGACAGCACATATTCACCTCACTCACAGTTATGATGCAGAATTTCAGCGACAACCGTTAGGAGCATTTGAACCTGTTTCAATTGATTTAGTACGGACAATCATGATGAAAAGTGCACCAAAGTCTAGTGAACTTGATCCAATTCCGATATTATTTCTGCTTGAGTGATTAGACCCAATATTGCCTTCACTAACTGATGTTATTAATATCTCTCTTTCGTCGGGGAAATTCCCATCAATTTTCAGAGCTGCCATCATAAAGCCACTGCTAAAGAAACCAACACTTGACCATAACGATTTAAAGAACTAGCACCCAGTTTATAATCTCCCATTCATATAAAAAATCTTAGGAAAGATTGTTCTAACTCAACTTGTAGCTCATTTGAATTCAAACAGTCTTTGTAGCAATGTACAGTCTGCATATCGCCCTTCCCACAGTACGGAAACTACTCGTCTGAAAGTATTTAATGACATTCTCTCTGCTTTGGATAGTGGAACGATTACAGACCTCACTCTCATGGATTTATAAGCAGCATTGTTGACACAATAGACCATGGTAAATTACTGCACCGTCTCCAACATGTATTTGGCATTCAGAATATAGCTTTTCAGTGGTTCAAGTCCTACTTCGTGAACATGACACAAATTTTATCTGCAAATGGAATATACTCCAGCCCAGTTGACGTATGTTATGGTGTTCCACAGCGATCTGTTCTTGGACCTGATGTCTTCATTCTGTACACTCAGCCGCTCTCAAGTGTCATAGATCCTCACCCAATGTCGCACAGATTGTATGCTGAATACACCCAATTATACAAGTCTAGCCACTCAACTGAATTTGATGCTACCATCCATGGAGTAGAGAGGTGCTTATCGGATGTGAAATCATGGATGACATGTAACAAGCTGCAGATGAATAATGATAAAACTAATGCTATTCTGATTGCAACACAAAAGACTTTCTCATTCACATCCTTTACCTCAAACAATAAATAACAGCAACACCAACATTAAATTCTCACCGTCAGTACGAAACCTAGGCCTTTCTCTAGAAAGTGCTCTCAGATTGCACAAACATGCATGAACATATGCAATGCTGCATATCTTGAATTGAGACGCATCAGTTTCATTCGTAAATATGTTTCAGTTGATGCCACTAAACACTTGTTTGTTCCTTAGTACTTTCAAGACTGCACTATTGTAACTCAATTCTGTCTAGTTTGTCACAATATGTACTCCAGAAACTTCAAAAAGTTCAAACCACAGCTGCACGGATCATTTTTAGGGTACCTCGATCAGAGCACACCTCACCACTGCTCTGTACCTTACACTGGCTATCAAGTCGATACAAAATCAAACTCAAAATTTGCTCTCTGTGCTGTGTTTCAATGACAGACTCCAGTCCAACAGACCTGTCTAGCCTCACCAATGTGTATACACCAGCTAGATACTTACGTTCTTCTTCTGATAATAGTTTACTCATTGTTCCCAAGGTGAAAACAAAGTCATATGGACAACGTTCGTTTGCATACTAGGGCCCGGCGACGTGGAACGAATTGCCAATTGAAATTGGACACAAAGACACTGTGGTCGCTTTTAAGAATGCTCTTAAAACTCACCTGTTTCGACTGCAGGGACAAACGTAGAGACCTAATCATATTTTGTTTCTTTTATGTTTTCAGCAAGTTTTTATGTTTTCCAATTTCATTGTTTTTGTCATTTGTTTTTCTGTAGTGAAGTCATATCATTATTGATGGTGTAAAGCGCTTAGAGCTTCGAAACATTAGGCGCTATACAGAGTCCTCATAATTATTATTATTATTATTATTATTATTATTATTATTATTATTATTTCATCCATCTCGTTATCAAATTAAGTAACAACTGCTTCTTACCACTTCCAGGTGGTCCGATTATAATCATGCGAATAAAATTTATTAGCGCTGCATGATGTCTAACGGGTTCTCGTGTTTTTGTCCCTGAAAAATCAATTACATTAATTATATTATAAAAACACTATGGATCTATATTGTGTGAGATATAAGACGCGTACTAGCACAAACGACTTGACAACAATTATAACTAGCAAATAATAGATCACCACTTTCGGATAAGTGTGTACAATGTGGTACCGACAAATTTAGATTTGTTTCTATGGATTTAAAACCTATGAAATCGGGTAATGATTAAAAAAAGAGAAGGTGATATTGCAGTAAAAAACATCCCCGGATTCCATGGGCAAAATATCCAGGAGAAAAACACCTTCCAGGGTATAGTTATTGTGGCCCTGGAACCAGACTCAACAAAAGACTTGATGGCTAAGACCCTACCCGGCGATTATCCGATAAACGCTATTGATAAGGCCTGTCATTCTCATGATGTTCCTTATAAAAGCAGCAATCTCCAACACAGACATATTGCAGATGTGAAATTGATTCATACGTTAAATTCTATCATTGATAAATACTTCAAAGAAAAATTCGCTTCGTGGTTGATAAAATCGGCGATGAAAAGTAAAGTAATGCTGGGTGCTGATAATTAATAACAGTATGGAATCTATTTATTATTCCCAAAGAGGCTACTGGAGGGGTAAATCATTAATCGGTAAACTCGCTAACGCCGCAAAAAGTAAAAAATATCACCGCGGCGGATTGATTATCCAAACAGGCGATATGGCAGATTTATCTACCACCACCTGAACAAATTGATTTCGCACATTTTGATGTCATCGTCCCTAATGAAGTTCATCACGCTGAAACACAGATAGTAAACTAACAACGCTGAACTACGAGTATAAAACCACAGATGGTAAACTAACAACGCTGCATGACGAGTATAAAACCACAACGATGCGAGCTGAGTATGATATTCATGTCAGTGCGTTTGCAAACCTCCGTAGAAATTTTAGAAAATCGGATGGAATCATGAATAATTTCTTTGGCGATCCTATGACTGTCACAAGGAAACTTTCTGATATTAAAATAACTATTCATACGATTAAACAAAAACAGGACGATATCATTGCTGACTGTCCTGCTATCGCGACCCGGCTTGATAAAATCAAAATACCGCATAAACAAAATATCAATACAGTGTACTCGATACATCATAGCTCTTTCACCTGGACACCTCAAAATAACATCATTGGAGTGTCTGCAGATGTTAAAGGTATTTATAGATTGATTCTGGTTTCATCGTTGCAGTTTAACGTATCAAGTAATACTTCTACTGGCGTGAATACTGCAAGTGCAATAATAGATAAGGGATCCAGTGAAACATTTACAATAACACTTCCCACCTTCAGTGGTGATTAAGCATCAGCGTCATTTACGATTTATGTCGAATTTGTAATTGATTTAAGTAAATCGTATAATGAATGTCCAACAATATCGATATGATCAAGTGCAAGAGTTTCAAACCGAACTAAAAAATCTCATTGACTAGTATACAGTAAAAGTAAAACAAATTCCACAGTCGAATTGCCAACGTCGACATAATTGTGTATTCGGTTTCAAATGTAATTGCTGGAAAGGGTATATTGCCATCAAGTGTAACAATGCTTGCCCCTGTAGTTGTCACATTTTGTGTTTCAACTGCAACCACAATTACAGGACTGTTAAACATCGTCAGAAAAAAATCCACATGCAATTAGAATAAACTACGCGAGTATATAGTTAAGTTAAATATGGCAGATAATGTATATTCCCAATTGCCGTCGCTGATATCATCTAGTATCGATGACACAGCAATATCTGATAACGAATTCTCCGCGATGATGAACATCTATCACAGTGCAACATCAAAATTAGAAAAACAACATAGCAATAACAACAATGGCAACGCCATCGACAATGACATCAACATCAACAACAGAATAATTTCAGCAGATAGCGACAAACACAACGCCGCAAAATACAACCATGATCTCAGTAACCTCAACCAGCCCTCGATAATAAACATCTATCACAGCGCAACATCAAAATTAGAAAATCAACATAGTAATAACAACAATGGCAACGCCATCAACAACTACATCAACATCAACAACGGAATTATTTCAGCAGATAGCGATAAACACAACGCCGCAAAAGACATTCATGATCTCAATAACCTCAACCAGTGTGAATTTCCCCACTGCGATTCCGGTTAAAGAGATAGCGTAGGCAAAATTGCACGTATATCACATTTAGCCTAATATTAGATCAAAATCATCTGGTGGTCAGCAACCGAATAGTTCCTTGGTGTTTGCGAATAATAATAAACCAGACTGGGACTCCAGACTGGAATATAGTTTCTTTACCATGTGGGTCTTACCAGATCGGACAGATTAATAAAGAATTACAGCGTAGAATAAAATCCATTACGGGAAGAGAATAAAAAATCCCTATTACAGTTCATGAACCAACACTATCATCCGCGATTGAGATAAACTCACCAGGATATGCTGTAGATATCTATCAGAGTTCTATAAGAACCGCGCTAGGATGGCCTGAAATATCATCTCAGACACCATCTTATCAAAATCTACCCGAACCTAAAAAATCTGATTATGTCACAGATGTACAATCAGACCAAGAAATCACCACATCATGCAAACAAAACCTCCACCCTATAAAAAATGTAAAATTAGGAGATAAATTTGTATTTTGCTATAGGAATTCAATGCAATGGAATTTTGTGATTGCGAGAGCTCCTGATACTATAACTATCATTATTTCATTTCGTTTAAATGTAATATTTAATTTTTTACAGAGATTAATCAATTGCATAAACCACAACTAGAGAGTCTACGACAGATTTTCCAAGAATATATTTTTGATATAAGGAGTTCACGCAGCGAGATCATACAACATATTGAGATATTAAATCAGTTTATATCCGACATGGAAGATATCAACAAACGAATAGTGCAGGTAATACAAGATCAAGTAGATAACAAACCTTTTCGCTATTAATCAAAATTTCTAAACACATTTTCGTTAACAGGAGTTACATTACCTAATTTGAAATTTCCCGAGTATAACGCAAATGAACTGAAAAAAAATCGGTCAGTGATCTCCTCGATGAGCACTTCCCACAAATACTCACCGCATGGCAAAAAATAACACAACCACAATCAATTATCCTCAAACATAATAATGACCCCGACAATGGTGGTAGGCATATTGCTCCCCAAAATGTGAACATATCCTCGGTGGTTGCAGTAAATCTAGTATGTCACGCTATCAACGGAAGTTACCAAATAAATCTCGAAAGGTCAAATCAGGCCCAGCAGGGATTAATTTTATATTCGTTTGCACCAACGGCTCCACCCGGACCTTTAATAGTTGAAGATTCATTTACGAGAATTCATTTTAAACTCACTGACCAGTCCAATAATTTGATTGACTTGAGGAATGAGACTTTACAAATTAGTCTGTATGTAAAATCCTAAAGGATTTTCATCCTAAGAATTTTCGTCTTAGGACTTTACCTGAAAGAAACTTTGGTTGAAACCAAAACTGTCATTTTTTTTCAGTTTGTCTGAAAAAATTTCGGTCTCCGTAGAGGCCTTACATTTGTTTGAAAACTTGTCTATTCACCCTTCTCTCCTTTTAGACCTTATTTTTGTATGAAAACGTCTCTGTTCACCCTTATTTCTCTCTAGTTTCGTCTGTCTGAAATATTTTCGGTCTGTACACTCTTCTTGCTTGCTTCACCAGAGATGTACCAATGTGATGTTTGTAAACAAAATGTTTTCTGTATAAACCAGCGGAGACCAACATAGGTTCAAGCACATGACGTTTTTTTTCAATTCGATATCAACGTGTGGTACCAGGTCATATAGGCAAGAAGGTCTCTATTGAACTCATGAAATGTCCTTGGCTGGTCATTACGGAGGAAATAAAACCTATCTCGCATCAGTTTTATTAACTTAAAAATATGAGTGATGTTTGTAGCTTCGGTCGATCTTGTCACACTTGTTAGTTGGTAGGAAATCTAACTAAACGGTACATAAAGCTAATTTAAAACCAATGTTTCAAAACCGTTTAGAATAATAATGGTTGCTAGTCTAGGTCCCGTACCCAATACCAAGTCAGACTAACAACACTTGCTGACATGTAATGTGTGGGTCAACAGGTTCTCCAGATGAATATTGTTTCGGATACATTTTTCGTAGACCATCGAAGTTGTTGAGAGAAAAAAACCCTTTAACTTAAAAATCAGAAAATAATTTACTTGATTACTTATCTCCCTTTAAATATAAATCATAAGCTTGTGAAATCACAAAAAAATCTTCTGTCTACCCTATCAAAAATTAAATCAAGTATAACAAATTTACAAAGAAGATAACCTGGTGATAAATTCTAGCTGTCTTGCTCATCATTCAGAGTTTCCACCAGGCTAGGTATTATGGTCCCTATACACTTCAAAAGAACGTTAGTTATTTAAGATGCATCATCGATGCTCTCAGGAGGCTAAACTCTAACGAATTTGGCCTTTTTAATATGTTAACGGAGTATGTTGATCGAAATAGCTCTGAAAATCATTCAATACATTTATTTGTTCCTGGCCCACGGCATGAATATTTAAATGATGACGCAAAATCAGAACATTATTTTTTTGGTTCAACCAAGCTTCAGTTAGAGGAGACGAATCCGTTAAAGCAGCTAATATGTGAATATGAACACATTTCCCAGATATTCCAGATGTAAAATACAAATTGACTCGAAATTGAAATTGTAGATTATAAACCTGTAAAACAACACCCTTACATAATAAATCCCAGTAAGCACTAATGTTTGAAGAAGAACGTTGAATAGTTGTTGGAGCATGGTTTTTTATTGAAGCAGCCAAAATTAGCTTAAAAAAGACTTGTGAACTTCATCCAATTCCGACATCACTGCTGCTTGTGTGCTTATATCCAATATTGCCTTTACTAACTGATGTTATTAATATCTCTCTCTCATCGGAGGAATTTCCACCATTTTCAAAACTGCCATATTAACGCCTCTGCTGAATAAACCAACACTTGACCATAACGATTTAAGAAACTATCGCCCAGTATACAGATACAGAATCAAACACAAAATTTGTTCTCTGTGCTATGTTTCACTGACAGATTACAGTTCAACATACCTATCCGGCCTCACCCATGTGTACACACCAGCAAGATACTTACGCTTTTCTTCTGACAATTGTAGACTCATTATTCCCACTATGAAAACGAAGTCATATGGACAACTTTCTTTTGCATACCAGGGCCCGGCGATGTGGAACGAATTGCACATGGAAAGTAAACACAAATGCATTGTTCTTTTATAAGAGTGCAGAGACCAAATAATATTTTGTATCTTATATGTTTTCAGCATGATTTTGTTTTCAAATTTCATATTTTTTGTCTTTTTTAGTGTTAACAAATCATTATATATCGTGTAAAACGGTCACAGCTTCTAAAGATTAGGCTCTATACACAGCCCTTATTATTATTTATTCTAACATTGTTGCAAAGAAGCGTTTAAGGTGCATCGGTTATAGAAATATTATACACGCATATCGAAATTGATGGATGCATATGAAAAGATATATTTAGGAAAAGAAAACAGTCTTATCAATAATCGTTTGTAAATAAAAGGAATATTCCTTTTACCTTTTAGGCATAGTGAATTTTGCTCTAAATAAGCCTGCAGTCCAGTCATCAACATTGGATTATATTTTCAAATGGACGGCTGATAAGGCTGTGGATGGGAATTCCGATGGCAGCGATCCGGATAATTCTAAGACATGTAGCTCAACCATTCAGGAAGGCGTACCTGTAAACAACACCTGGGAAGTTGGCCTTGGCCTCCAGATTATTGTGAAGACCATCACTGTATACGGAAGAACTAACGGTATAGTAGCATCACCATCACAGTTGAATTGTTTCTCAATATACATATTTCATAATAGTAAAGACTGAACACGTCAATCACATGCAGTAATAATAATCATTTCATGAAAGTTTGGATATTTCCCTTAAGTGTGAGTATGACTTGGTGCTCCCAATATATGTATGAAGACATGCCTATTTTTTCATAACCCGCTCCTCCTCCCGCCACGTCTATCAATAAATTGACTATCAGATTAAACAATGTATGTGGAGTAGTACAACTGATCGAATTTTACCGCTATATAAGAGACATAATGACAGTGTAAAAAATTTGATTACTGCCTTTGTTTGTTATTGATTGATATTATACAATAATGATAATATGTCGCGAAGAGGTTTTGTATTCACCTATACGCCGACACACCCTATATATATATATATATATATATATATATATATATATATATATATATATATATATATAGAGAGAGAGAGAGAGAGAGAGAGAGAGAGACTGGATTCTTTATAGACCGGATGATAATATTCTGCAATCAACCCTTGTATCCCACGAACTTGCATCGGATCACCTCTGCATTGTATGCCATCTCGACGTGTCAGTCCCTAACCCTCCACCTCTATTTGCTACTAAGAGAAACCTCCGTATGATAAATATAAACAAATTCATGCATGACATCCAAGAAAACCTAACAACTTTCTAACATCCAACAGTGGAACAACTTGATAACTGCGTACGTTCATTGCTTGAAAAACATACCCCAGCCACCAAATGCAGATTATCATTAAAAAAGAATATTATCATCAGGTCTCCATGGTATAGCAGTGTTAGGGACCAGCTTCGATCTGCTAAAAGACATCGCCGAAAAGCAGAGAGGCTTTGGATTTCCATCAGACTCACTGTTCATAAAGAAATCTACGAAGCCGCTAAGAAGAACGTCACAAACATACTCCATATAGCCAAATCATCCCACTACAGTGCTAAGATCACGGATAGTTCCAGCTGCAAGAGCTCTTCGAGATAACTAGCAAACTAATGTCAAGGAACAAATGTACACCACTTCCAACAACCTTCTCTTCACTAGACCTACCAGACCAATTTGCAAATTTCTTCGGTGACAAAGTACAAACCATTAGAGATTCTCTTGACAGCACAATTTCAACTGATTCATCGCCAAACAGTTATGATGCAGAATTTCAGCGACAACATTTAGGAGCATTTGAACCTGTTTATATTGATTTAGTACGTACAATTGTGATGACAAGTGCACCAAAGTCTTGTGAACTTGATCCAATTCCGACTGCTGCTTGAATGCTTAGACCCAATATTGCCTTCACTAACTGATGTTATTAATATCTCTCTCATCAGAGGAATTCCAATCATTTTTCAAAACTGCCATCGTAAAGCCACTGCTGAAGAAACCAACACTGGACCATAACGATTTAAAGAACTACCGCCCAGTTTATAATCTCCATATCAAAAATCTTAGGAAAGGTTGTTCTATCTCAACTGTCTCTCATTTCAATTCAAAGAGTCTTTTTAGAAATGTACATTCTTCATATCGCCCTTCCCACAGTACTGAAACTACTCTTCTGAATATATGTAATGACATTCTCTCTACTTTGCACAGTGGAAAGATTACAGTCCTCACTCTCGTAGATTTATCTGCAGCATTTGACACAATAGACCATGATATATTACTTCACCGTCTCCAGCATGTATTTGGCATCCAGAATATAGCCTTACAGTATTTCAAGTCCTACGTAGTCAACAGGACACAATTTATATCTGTATTGTGTCACTAATAGTTCTATCTGTTACCAAAACAGCGAGAGAGCCGTCGTCAAAATGTTGGAAATAACAGTTTATTTGCTATTTCCTTCTTAAGAAAACATTTTTAACTTCTGCTATCTTGAACTGCTCCGCATATATCATCCATTCAAATGGTATGGTAACTTCTCATCATGCATCTAAATAGTATAAATCATAACTATCACAATAAACAATAGATACTGCTCTCACACCTTGAAACTAAATTAATAAATTGCAATGTAACTACAGTTGCAAAATAAGTACTCAGATATAGAGTAAAGCCAACAGCTATTTTAATGTGAGAAACTTTCATTTCATGCCAAGAGGTTTCTAATAGCAAGAGTGTACCATGTTATAAGAATGATGAAATCGGTTTCCACATAAACAAAGTTAAAATATTTTGGAGGGAGTATTTTATCAGTTTGAAAACAGCACAGCATACCCAGTTCAGAACTTTATACTCACATGGAATATTTGGTGCAATACAAGTTCTTTTATCTAACTAATAATTAACATGAATAAGCTAACGTGCATGCCGAGATCTCTGAGCGAAAGAGGTCAATAAACATTCATTATTATTCAATATAACAATACGGCATTAGATTTCTTCAGTTTTGGTAGTGTAAGTCAAAGTCGAAAAGCAGCAACAATAACAAACATTACCTACGTATTATGAAAAATAAGATAAAACGCATACAAAAGAGAGCTAACAAGATACTGCAAGAACGATCATTTTCTTTCTGAGATATATGTTACAGTTTCATATTATACTTTGAACATTACAGAACACATGAACCAATTTATACTTGTATCCGATTGTAGATTGGTTGCAATGTGACACAGCAATTATTAGTGGCATTATAGTGCAATATGTGAAACAACGTAATTTAGAAGTTGGGAAAACAACTTTCTGTCCAGCAACTCAATCCTGTTATATTCAGAACGAAATTGTTAATAAACAATAACAAGGCAATTAATGTGACCATAACAAAATTGTGCCCCAACGGTCAATTTCATAAATTTTAACACGTTTTTAATTGTGCGTGTAGTGCAAATATAAATGTTCAAATGGATACTGGTTATGAAAAGCATGGCTAATATATGCTCCATTAGAACTTCTCATATGGATTTAAAAATTGTGTACAATTATCCAGATAGTAGTTAGCTTCTGTGCTCGGCTTCATTTCCAAAAATTACATCATGTTTTACGTGTGTCTGCACTAACTTGCTGTAAAGAATAATTGATGGTATTGCAGGATTTCGTAAAGTAACGAATGATACTAGAATAAATGCACAACTGCACTTTGTTGCCATTTACACACACACTATCCCATCCCCTTTTGGGATAGTACCACTCATTCCTTTCCCAAGGAATGTAACACTAGTGTAAAATAATAATAATTAAAATTAAATTATTCATTAGATTGACATAAAAACAATACAAACTTACATTTAAAAGAGTTGAAGAACTTTGTAAGCCTTAAAAAAGCTATTTTGCAGCATTTATTTGCGTCACATGCTATTAAACAGGGAACCCCTTCGTCCGCATATAATAACATACGTCACACCTATAGTTCATGTGGAGTCTGTTAAAACGTTTCTTCCAGTTAGTGAGCGACCAGTATAGTCCCACTTTACATTCAGAGCTTTTATCATATAAACAATGATAACATATATAAATTGCAAGCGTTAATAAGAACAGAAACGTTTTTGCCTTTTTAAGATGGCTCTGTCATACATAAAGTTTTACAATATTACAATATAATGAAGGGGAGCTGTGGTAAAGAAGACCGCTTGAAATAATCACTTCGGATAATCGCTTGCCGCGCCGGTGCAAGGCGTTTTGGCGCCCCAGGCAAGATCGATATCTGGCGCCCCCCTGCCACTCACGCCCCCCCCCCAACCCGACGATCATGAAATAAACCCTTAGCCCAGCGCCCTAGTCAATTGCTTAGTTCGCCTAGCGGAAGCACCGGCCCTGATCGCTTGATTACTATATTTGGCTTGGAAAGAGTATTTATATTCAGAGATCGGCTTAACTCCTTTAGTCAAACAGAAAACAAATTTCGAAATTTAAAAAATTCGAAGCTTTATTTGATATATGCCTCTTAGATGAAAACAATACTTATGTATTAACTATATTTTTAATTATATGCACTATAAAGCATACACATACACGATACATACACATATGTAAATGATCGTTATTTTGTGTACTGGTTAGTTCGTCAGTTTCCTACCTGAAGGTGAGACAGAGATCCTCATACCATGCCAGTATTCTAAATGATCTACAACAAATCGTATACATAACCCATTAATTGACATATCCAAGGGAACATTTATATGTACTTAAACGAAATGTCAATAACGTTTGTGATTAAATATACATGCAAATACATTACATGAACTATTACTTGACTATTGTAACTCAATTTTATCTGGTTCGTCTGAATATCTACTATAAAAACTTCAAAATGTTCAAGACACAGCTTCTAGGATCATCCGTAGAGTACCACGATCAGAGCACACCTCACCGATGCTCTGCACCATACACTGGCTACCGATTCTATCTAGAACAAAACACACGATTTGTACTCTGTGTTATGTTTCATTGACAACCTCCAGTCCGACATGCATATCTAGCCTCACCCATGTGTACACACCAGAAAGATACTTACGATCCTCTTCTGATAATCGTAAACTCATTATTTCTATTATGAAAACAAAGTCATATGGACCAAGTGATTTTGCATATTAGAGGCCATCAACGTGGAAAGAATTCCGCCTTGAAATTAGACAACAGGACACAGTAATTACTTGCACGAGTGCTCTTCAAACTCATATATGTTGACTGTAAGAACAAATTTAAAACGCTAATGATGTTTTCTACCTTAAATATGTTCATCATTTTATGATTTTAAATTTCATTGTGGTTTATTTGTGTTTTTTATATCATTATAGTTCTGATAAAGTGTTTAGTGATTCTAACGATTGAACGCTACACAAAGTGCTCATTATATATATATATATATATATATATATATATATATATATATATATATATATATATATATATATATATATATATATATATATATATATATATTTGAGTGTGTGTATTCAAATAAAAATATGGTTAAATAGTTATGTCGATAAATATGTAAATACGTAGGAATATCAGAGGCATACGCACTGCATTTGCAAATACATACATGCAATGTCTATGTTTTGAGTTAAGCTTTATGTTTAACGAGTTACATCTAATCATGAATTTATGTTCAACTAGTTCATGCATGTCAAATATGTATATTTCATTGTTTTTGCATCGGATGTTCGAATTAATAGCTGTCAGAATAAAACCGAAATTGATTTACTTGCCAATTTAAAAGATATTTGAATAAAGTTACAATTGTACATTATCAGTTCATATACATCCGTATAAATATTACACGATATACAGGCACTGATTTTGTGATCTCCAAAACCTGATGTAGCAACAATAATAGAACTGACATAATAACACCACTACATAACTATCGCCCCAAACCCATGTAGTAGCATTACCTTATGTCCAGGCACTAATTGTATGATCCCCAAACTGTATGAAGTAACAATACTATAGCCGACATAGTAACATTACTACATAGCTTTAATGATATCCCCAAACCATTGCAATAACATTATCTTATGTCCCGATAGTGATTTGTGACTTTCAAAACTTGATGTAGTAGCAGTACAATATAGCTATCATAACCCCAAAATCCATGTATTAACATAACCCGATTTCCAGGCACAGATTGTGCGATCTCCAAAACCTGGCGTAATAACAATAATACATAGCTCTCCTGCTATCCCCCAAACCCATGACCGCAGTGACAGTACTCTTGTTCCATGGTAACAGTCTAACATGCATGTTGTCATTTAAAACATATAATACAGTAAGTTTATAACATCTATGCATCGCACTGCCACCTGTCGCGAATTGCGTCCCTTAAATTAATTTCAAACATTTAAAATGACCACAGAAGGAATTGAATAAGACACTCTCATAACTATTTCAGTTCGGAAAACTTTAATTCATGAATTCGCTGTTTATTTATTTTGTCTTAATCTTAATTGTAGAAAAGAAAGCATAGCCCATCATAGTTTAGTATATTTCTTTTATTACGATTTTTAACGTAGCTTAACAATTTTTCACTCATATCTCTACGATGTCTGCAGTGACGCAGTTTATAGTGATGTCTAGCATTGGAACATCATGCCGCAGACATGTAGCACGATGTCCCACCCAGTGATACTATCCTGACACCAGGCCAAACAGTCCTAACACTAAGTTCTTAATGCTGAGCGCCAAGCGTGGCACTTGTTAGTACCATATTTGTAAGTCTTGGTATGGCTCAGACGGGGATCGAACCCATGACATTCCGCTTCCGCGGCAGGCGCTCTAACTATTAGGTCACTGGAGCGGTAGTTTGGAAACGTTCAGCAGTTAAATGATTTACCTTGAATATAACGGGAAAATTGAAAAAGAATATACTTTATTCTGACTTATATTCCAAGAACATAATACACCTTCTATCATAAGTGAATGATTGAAGAGTTACTACTTAGCACGTTATACATACATACATACATTCATACGCATACAAGAACACACGCACCTACCCATTCAACCCTACATACGTACATACATAGCTTTTGTACCCGTATTCTGCATTTGTTTCTGTTTTAAAGAAATGCAAGTCCAATACTGTCTACCTTCTCTTTATAAGTATACCACTTTTAAAGGATATACTCGGTCTAGCGGGTCTCAATAACTCATACGAAACAAATGTGTGTTTCAATTATGAATGAAATAACATTATCCCCGTTGCAGAAAGGAAAAAATGCACGTTTGGTAAGCATATTTAATTTCCTAATTCCTTCCAACAGAGGAATGAGTCTCTTATATGAAAGTTAAAAGCTGTTTATAGTATTTTCAGCGAGTGGCAGAGCAAAGATTTTGACTGAGATTGCAAACCAAGATAGGGGGATTTTGTTGGACTAAAATTATTCAACTAACCTGATTTATATTTGATGGATATGAGTATGGTACTAGATTACAAGAATTGTTGTGTGAATGGTATCCTAATTACTATCTAGTTGTATAATTAATGTAGACAAATCCTCTCTAGAGAAAAAAAGGGTCATAGATTAGATATATTAGAAGTGGTTCATGCAATGAGGA
This sequence comes from Unio delphinus, assembly GCA_029339505.1. NCBI lineage: Eukaryota > Metazoa > Mollusca > Bivalvia > Unionida > Unionidae > Unio > Unio delphinus. The sequence goes on along the minus strand of JAQISU010000138.1, from coordinate 1,839,164 downwards.
TTGTTTGCCTTAAACTAATTTTATGAAGCTGTAATAGTATCAGATGGCTATTAAATAATGTAAGTATTATGTAGAAGCAGCTTACGTAAATCATCAAATGTATTGCCATGTAACATTGAAATGGCAAACAAGACAGACTTTAACATTGATGAATTTGGCTAGCCCATGAAAAATAGTTACGAAACTGATATTAATACTGTTTTAGAGACATCATTAACGTATGATTTTATGTGTGTCCGGATGACATTTCCATATTTATTGATGTACTGGGGACATATTCTAATTACAAAGTAGGACGTTCTGTGCAAGAATATCTCTCAACGCGTCATTATGCGCTAGATACATAAGTGTCTGATGAAAGATGATAGCATGACCAATAAAGATGATGTTTAAGCATCAGTTGCTTTCAGGATATATAATCAATACAGATGGTGTGTGTATGTTTGTATTTGCTTTTAATGTCATTTTCCAAGGAAAAATAAAGAAAATTAAAATTTGGGTTTTCACCTTTTATGACACCGAAATAATCAAACCCACCACATCATTGTTTTCCCCAACCAACAAATTGTTTCACAACAAATTATTAAAGCTTATTATCAACAACACGTTCCACAATGAGGTTATGGTTAAAGGTTTTGTATACATCGAGATTATGTTAAGCGACAAATGTACACCACTTCAACAACCATCTCACGGTTGGCCTTCAGGATATATTGGCACATTTTAGTCAAGCCAAAGTTCATTATATTAGCGATAAGCTTAGCAACAATTTCAATTGACAAAATATCACCATAATGTTGGGACACAGAACACATCATTAATGCATGTCATTAAACTTCATCCTTGTGGCAAAGTTCTTCGTCGTGTTTTGAGAAGACAAAAATCATTGTTCTGCTCTCGCCTGGAACATCATAGTGCCATAATATTATATGGATTTGAGGCAGTGTAGTAGTATTACTATATTGGGTTTGCAGATCACATACTCAGTGATACACTGTTACCTTGGAAGCAGGGTAATATTACTCCATGCGTTATGTGATTACCGATATGGTGTCGTTACTGCACTTGGAGTTTGGAGGACACACAAGGTGTGATAGACTTTTACATAGAAATTGAGAAATATTGTTATATGATTTTGGTGTTTACCAATGTGGGATTCTTACTACAGCAGAGTTTGGAGATCACAAAATCAATGTAGCACAGTCATCGGGGATTATTGTACCGTCATGGTACATGGGTTTGGGAATTAGCAGTGTAATACTGTTACTACGTACTACTACTACTACTACTACTACTACTACTACTACTACTAATATTAATAATAATAATGTTTACATTGTATAGCGCCTAATATGTACGATCTCTAAGCGCTTTAAAACTTTATACAATATCTATAATATAAAATGCATATATAATGATATAATTACAACAAATCAAGTACAATGAAATTAAACAAAAGAAAAAAAATCATGCTGAAATTATTTAAGATAGGAAACATTATTAGGTCTTTAAATTTGTTCATGCAGTCGAAATAGGTGAGTTTGAAGATCACTCGTGAATGTGGTCTTTATGTCTCAGTTCAGTGGGCAATTACTTCCATATTACTTGTGCCTTGTTATGCAAATGAACGATGTCCATATGTCTGTGTTTGCATAGTGGGAATAACGAGTACACAATTGTCAGAATAAGTGCAAATATATTTTGCTGGTGTCTACGCATGAGTGGAGTTCGATAGGTATGTTCGACTGAAGTCCGTCAGTGAAACGAAGTATATAGAATAACATATGTGTTTGGCTCTGTATCAAAAGGAGTTACCAGTGTATGGCACATATCAGTGGGGAGGTGTGCTCGTATCAACGTGCTCTAAAAAAACGTATTTGCGTTACAATTGCCGCATCCTAAAAGTACTAATGAACACACAAGTGTTTAGTGGCATCAACTGAAATATATTTGCAAATGGAGCTGATGCATCTCAGGTTAAGATATGCAACATTGCATCTTTAAATGATATGTTGGTGCAATGCGATACTACTGTTATGAGTGACACGTATATTTCGTAGTGACTGTACATCAGGATTTGGAGATCATTAAAGCAGTGTTACATTGTCACCTGTAAATAGGGTAATGGTAGTACAGGGGTTTATAGGATAGTGTAGTAGTGTAGTAGTATTGTTACTACATCAGGTTTAAGTGATTACAAAGTCAGATTTATTCTGTCATCTGGAAATAGAGTATTAGTCCACATAGGTTTAGGGATCAATGTAGTAGTACTACAGCAGGTTTTGGAGATAGTAAAATCAACAGTTTCTTCAAACAAGAGCAATCCTACTACTGAAACAATTGTTTGTTGCTACATCTGTTTTGGAGATCACATGACCAGTGCATGGAAATAGAATACTGTTACAAAGAAAAGTTTTGGTGGATGCTATGTATTATTGTCACTACATCAATTTTCAAAAGTCACGAGTCAGTGATTGGAAACAAGGTAATGCTACTATATTGCTTTGGGGGATATCAAAGTACTATCGGCATTTCATCATGTCTTTGAGATCACAAAATCAGTGTTTCGAACAAGACTATGTTCCTACATGGATTTTGTGTTACCGCCGAACCTTGGAATGATCTGGACGCATATGTTGTTCGTGTCGCTGCTACTATATATGCCTCTCTAAAGTAACCTTTGCAAAAAGCAGAATGTCCTTGAGTTTTGTAAATATGCAGTAAGAAACGTAGGTACTTCTGAAAATAAGTCTTCCAGATGTTAGGAAGATCTATGATTTGCAATGATGTGTTGCAAGTTTTAACATTAATGGTTATAGGCAACCACGGAGGGTATGCATATTTAGTATTTCTAAGGTATTAAGTGAGCTCGAAGTCCTTCGTCAAGGTTGCCGAGCAGGAACAGAAGGAACGAGATGTAATTAAATGCTTTGGATATTAATTGGTCAAGATCAATGGTAGGGACTTGCAGCACGTTCTAGTTTCGATGTTCTTCTCGCATATCATATATTGGGCACGCAATAAGATATTGTACTTGTGAAAACCTAAATTTTATTCTGTAATATTGACGTCATTGCGAAATTCAACTGATAGTTTAAACCTGTTACTGGCTCCGAAATATTTTGAGCTTAAGTCAGTAATGAATATGTACCAACGTAAAGGTCTATGGGTAGTTTTATTGTGTAGTATTTTCCCCATCCCTTTCATGAATATACTTTCTCGCGAACGAATCATCGTATATCGATCCCATTGCGGTGTCATTGACATACGATATTGTTGGAAACGACGATACGCGTCCAAATCACACGGGTTAAACAATTGAATTAGATAAAAGCGATGGATCAGGCTAACTGATTCGTGCTTTGCAGCCTTGGGCTGAGTGAGACGTTTCTGGAAAAGGTCGTGACTTTCATATAAGCAAAGAGAGTGCTGTCGTGTAGGTAGACGTATCATAGAGGTATGTAGACAATGTTTTAAAATACGAAGTTAATGATATAAAACCAGAACGTTTATGTCATCTTAATGGGAGTTTCCAAAAATTAAAAGAATGAATACAACGGTAACTAGTTTAATATTCAACGAACAAGTTACGATGCGCAACTGGTGGAATACTAATCTCTGCGCTTTAGAAAGCATATATGAAGAGCAAAAATGAGAAAGTAAATATGTTAGTGTGCAATGAACACTGAAAATAATATTGGTTAGAACACACGAATACAGTATATTTTGAGTATATACTTCATGAAATGTTTTCTGATAAAGAATAACTGAGGTAGTATAAGTTTCCTCAGTAAAATAATAAACGAACTGTTGTGTATTCACCTGAAGTAAATACGTTTCAATTTTCGAAACTAGGCACACCCATATGGAATAAAAACAAAGTCGGTGTATTATGTCCAACATGGAGCATGAAAAATATCAGCAACAGCAACGAAAACAAACCTGTTAATATGCAGAAAAAATAAACTGTATCATACGTGTCTTTTCAAGATGAAAGTGCGGAAGAACATTTTTTCCATACAGTACTTCAATTAATATTTAAAGAACATCTTTATGTTTTCAATAAAAGGTCAATCACATTCAATTCAGGTTGAGAAAAGGCAACAGGACATGCTACCGTTATTTGGCATCATAATCCGATTAAGTGTGTTTTCTAAATTAGATCTGGCTTGTAATTGCTAACGCGCGTTGTTTAAATTAATTACATTTTCCAATATTGACTTTTACATAATGTTTTATGCTGGATAATCTGCGATAATATATGCAGTATTATGACATTCATTTCTTATATTTTTAGGCTTGGATCAACTTAGTGGGTTTAAGCTGTATATTGGTAATGTATCAAATCCATGGAGATATAATCAGGAAATACCAATTAATTCATCAAGCACGTCGTCACACTATGTTTTTAAACCTAACGATGCGATTGCCAGTATTGTATCGTTGACGAGATTTCATAAAATCCTGGTCATATGCGAAGTAACTGTAGAAGGAGGTATGTACTTCCTTACATGTTATAAATAGTGTAAGATATTGCAAAAGAAAAAGAAGCATGATGGTATGATCATGCAATGGTTCAACTATGAACCTTAAGTACTGTCAATATAATTAAGACTGATTACACAGGCTGTTTCCATGGTAGAATAGGAAAACGTTAGCTGATAAATATGTTTAGGGTAGAATCTATTACTATTCTGCAAAGGATTCTTCTTACAGTAGCGATTAATTGGACTCACCCTACTTGTTACTTTGCTTAACATAATTAGTACTGCGTATATCTTTAAACGAAAGACAATAACGTGCTCACTATCAAGTGGATTATAATTTTAAAGTATATAATATCTGTTAAAGGCAGAAATCGATGACAGCGAAATATTGTTCTTCGCTTTATTAACCCATTCAAAGGAGACGTTGTGCAATGTCGTTTGAGATATGTATTAGCATGCTGACATCAGAGTGCAACATTAATAGCACCTCAACCTGGTAATTGTCATGACCAGAAATCATGTATATACTCATTGCGTCAGCTATTGATATGTTCTGAATAAATATATCGAGAAAATAAGTATGATACCCAATTCACGTATGTATAATCGTGGTTCAACGAGACAGGTAAGGCTTGCCCCGTATTGTCTTGAATAATATATAAGCTTGAATGCAGCAAAAAACTTTCAGATTCAAGGAAAATTGGAGGTTTTAGTAAATGGCTTTAAAGAGAAGAATGTTCAAATGTTCAATCTGTGTTTGCTTGCTACCACAGTTTAGCTATGTTATTTTCATATCATATAAGAAAGACGTATATATGATATAAATATGAAAACATATATCACGAAAGACAACTTGTTTTAAGAGATTTATTGTTAGGTGTAATTATTAATTATATAGATAGCAGTTATACCGATTTGTTATTTTTAAAGCCAGATGTCTCAAAAGCAAGTGACATCACATTATGATTAACGTTTGTGGAATGGAAGATGTCTTAGATATATGTTCATTGTTATTTCTTTTGTGTAGAATTATCCCTCCTAAGTCTTTGTATCTTATGAAATCTGACGCTTTCCTCTTGTTAAACGTCTTTCAACGGAACTTGCGTAACATTTTGTTATATTAAATGTTGAATCCATGTACTAATATATGGATTAAACGGCTTTTGAAAAAGATGGCGAAGATAGTGAAGGAATTAACTTTTAAAAATCATTCATAAATTTCATTTTGTTTTGCATTGATTACAAAGTCTCGTCTATAGTTTAAATTGACTTTGACGCTTTATCTTGACCGGTTGTGAGTAATTTTGTATCGAGTTGAGTTAGAAATATCATTTAACATTGTGTATGACCTTTTTTTCATCTATTTGAAACAAAAAACATTAATATTATATATTTAACATTGCTCCAGAGTGTCTCGACGGGAACTTCTCTGAGTTTTGTAACTTAACGTGTGGGAAGTGTTTCGCTGACCAGCCATGTAGCAAGAAGAATGGAACGTGTCCTTTGGGGTGCAGTCAAGGTTGGAAAGGAACATTTTGCGATGAAGGCAGGTGCATATATGTAAATATATTAGAGGTTGGGGTATTTTAATGGTACATTTCACTGTCGTATATAAAGGTTAATTGTGATTAACATGCATTGCAATTATAATTTCTAAAACAACTACATAGTCACTATATTATATTGTGTCCGAAAATAATATTGTTTCCAAAATAAATTTAAACTTAAGGATTTTTTTATAGTAATCATGCACTTATTGTATGGTGTAGTATGCTTATATGAGTTGTATTTGTTGTGTATGTATGTATGTATGTATGTATGTATGTATGTATGTATGTATGTATGTATGTATTTATGTATGTACGTACGTACGTCTGTCTGTCTGTCTGTCTCTCTGTCTGTCTGTATGTCTCTATATATATATATATACACAATTATTAATTATGTTAATCAGTACAACTATGACCTAATAATTTATATCAGTCTGGAAACCTATTTTTGAATATACTTTGGCAGATATTGGAGTCAATGGTATTGTATTCCGAATATGTCTTTACTTATTACTGGATTACATAAATAGTTACATACAATTAATAAACATTACTTAATATTAATGATAATACTGCACTTGATGGCAAGGTTATCATCGCAACAGAGGTATGACTTATTTTCAAAATAAGCTGATGTGCCACAAAATTAAGATATTGGTATTTTGCAATAGTATACGTTATCCCATATACATAATTGTGTGGCTAGAGAATACTGGAAGTATAATGATCAACCTATTTTGTTCCCCGTCAATAGCTACAGAAATACCAGTATGGAACATAATGATGACAATCTAGACAGAGCATTACAGTTCTCTAACATACATGAGAACAAATTAAATAAAGACTAGTCTTTAAGATTGACGTTTGCTGATGTTACTTGGTAATTTAAACGTTTAGTATGAAAACGTGATGTGAAAATGGATTGATGTTTCCCAAATATTTTGTTTAGGCTTATTCTTTTTCCAAGCTGTACGAAATATAGCCAATTTTTTTCTAGTATTATAGGTTTCCATTTTTTTGGTAGCAAATGGTAATACCTTAGGACATCTATTATTACCTCGCTAATCCAGCCCTTCCAGGCAAAATATGTTAAATTAGGGAAAACTGAAGGTTATCTGCTCACTAAGCTGCCAATTAAAACGGACAGGCTCCTAAATGATACAGGAATGGCAGCTTATCAAGGTAAATCGTCCTTAGTACTGGAGCAAAAGGCATGCTCTCTATATGGGTGCTTTTTGTGCAAGCTGCCCAGGTGTTTGATTATGGTGTGTAGGTAAATAAAAGAACCTATATTACTAGAAAACAATTAGGATTTTTACTCAGATAACTAAACCAAACATAATACCTTAGGTGAATATGTAAGAGGTGGAAGGAGATACACTCTATTAGCCCTGAGACACGTCTCCGATAAATAAAAGGTATTTGAGAGCGGTTCAAGATGACCATACTGTAAAATTGTCGCGGTGTTTCTTCAAAATGGACAACAAAATGTCTCGCAAATACTGCGAAAGTCGTGTGCCCGCATACTTATGAAGCTGTCAAGAGACCCCGTTAGATAAACTTTTATACCATACGTAAAAGTTCAGCCAGATAGGGCTGAGCCTAGTATATACATATAAAACTGAACTCAATTCTCCATCGCACGGTATGAATAATAACAATTATTGAAACGTTACACATCTGAAATGTTTGTGACCAATCTAATAAGTTCTTGCGTCTGTCTATACGCCTAGACAAAAAAAAAACAGTTTCCCGTGTTATATCCGATATGCGATCACTAGAAATTAATTTACCCTCAATATATAAATTTCTTGTTGAGGAAGGTCCTGTGTGTGTGCTCATTGGATCTTTAAATTCATTGCAAGCAAAAACTCTAAACGCATTTTCCAAATCTGTTCGTTTATTTAATTATTATAATTAAGAGGATAATATGCGTCAACTGATTAGAAACTTATCTTCTTTTCGTTTCATTTTTTAAGAATGTGATGCAGGAACTTACGGATTTACCTGCAATGAAACATGTGGCTATTGTTTAAATGGAAACAACAGTTGCTCACATATATATGGTCAGTGCAACAGCGGCTGTCAAGCCGGGTGGAAGGGTGAAACATGTAAATCAGGTACTAATGATATATTCTGAATATACATGTTATACTGTTATCTCAAATGTTACGTCTATCTTCGTTGTATTCCTAAGTTTAATAATGAGTTGTTACGCTCGCGATGATCAGCTTGTACATTATTGTGTTATAGAATTCAAGGCATCATACATCAATATTACATGAAGAAATTTGTGGTGAAGTTTGTTAGGAAACTATTTTTATGTATTATCCCAGAAGATCTTGGATTTCTAAGACTCAGATAATAATGCAATTCACATCGTAAACCTAACATATACACCATGATATTAACAATTCAATATCTTAAAAAGTCTGAGTGTTCATGATCAAACCTATATGTATCTGTCTAGGTAGAACCTGGATGTCACCTTCTGTGTAGAGAAAACAATGTGAGCCGCAATATTTTCTGGACCTGCATATGTTTGAACTAAGTAATTTCAATTTTGCAGCACAGAGACAGGTGTTAATGTTAGTAATAAGTGTCCAAACTCCAAACTGTTAAATGACTGAAATTCCATCAAAAGAAACAATGTGTGTTTGTTTTTCACTTTCAGCTAGGCTGAAATCTCAGAGAGTTCTTTACCTAAAACATAACTTTTATTATTAAAAACACCTGGCCTGCCAAACCCATTTACTCTTATATATGTTCACCCATTATCTTGCTGTTTCACATTTTGCCATACAGTTAGTACTGTATACCTTATCTTTACCCATACGTTTCCTGACAACCCTTGAAGTACTATACTTCTATACAAAGGTAAACGATGTGCATTGTTCTGACTGTCATACATTTCAGTAGTGAATATTTAAGTACATTTCAAATTCCTAGTTCACCTAATGAGCAATTGTGCATTCCCAGCTACATTTAAATATTTGGTTTTATTCAGAAATCAGTTAAAGATATTAAAATCGAGCTGTCTATTAAAAATCACCCTTTTTAACACCACCAGTTATCACTTTGCAATTAAATACTAAAATATATTATAAACCTTGTGATATTGCAAAAGGTTAACACGACAATCTATATGTACAAGTATTATTCCAAAAATGAGATTTAAATAACACAAACTATCAAATATTAATCGCAAAGGACATTATAACTAAGTTGAGGTTGCCATTTGTCCATTAAATTGCAAAAGATAAAGTTTCTAAACGTTAACTGAAAGAAATAGGTAGGATGCACAATCATGAGAGCTTATCACTATTAAGCATGTTAGAATATACCTAACTGGTCATGTCTGAAGCATTATTTCCATAATTTGTATATAAACAGTATATAATATAAATTGTATATATGTATTGTTTAGATATAAACCAAAGTGTAAACCATTCCACCTAACAGTCGACTGTTCACACTGTTTCACCTCGAACCTTTTTTCAGTTGATATATCTGAATATGTGTTTACTATCCCACTGAAAGTAACTTGGTTTACTTGTTTGCTTATTATCCAAAAACAAACCCCAATTTGATAGTATTTATATTAAAGTTATTGCACTCGCATTCGTGGAGTAACTTTTTTGTTGGAGCTGTCTATATGACTCGCGGTACTAGTTCAGTTCCCATATTATCCTTCACCAAACACCATTATATTACAATTTTAAAAAAAATAAAATAACATTATGGGTGTTCATGATCAGGCCTATATTTTAAAGTAGAGATGAACCTGAATGTCATATAGTGTGAAGACCGAGGAGACACGGAATTTTCTGAATTTTCATGTGATTTCAGGTTCGCACCGAAAAGGCAGATGATTAAATTTAGTGTTGTATTGTTCGTCCGTCGATTTGACGAGAACCTGTCTAGTATTCCGTTGGTTGGACGGTCTGGTTCTGTTTTGGACTTGCGCAGATAGCTGGTGAGGCCAACCTTTGGATGAAACATTTGTTTGCATATGGGACTGGGATTGAGTGGGACACCTCCAGGAGGGTAGATGGCACGTGCTTTTCTGGCTTGCCTCTTCAGCTCTGTAGCAGGTGTACTACTAGATTCGGATAACTTGGATTCTTTATACACAGAGAAACTCCAATTGATTTGATCGCTAGTTATTTGCTCGCATGAATCAGGGGTAATGATGCATGCTTTCAATGCAGAATTAAGGTTGTTAATAAAGCGTGTCATCTGACCACCGAGTGATTGTTGTCCTTGCTGTAGCTTCCCGTAGAAGAGTCTCTTTGCCAGCCCGTGGTACAAAATAGTACATGTCCCACCCAGCGTAGTTGGCACTGCATCAGCATGGTGTGGATGGCAGAGAGAAATGCATGGGTGAGTACCTCAGTGTCTGGAACCTTGTCCTGCCACTTGATGTTGAACATTTTCCTGAGACCTGTGGTGTGACACCGGTTCAGGTTATTGGCGTGGTGTTAGCACATCGTCTACGTTTAACATGCGTTAAGTGGTGTGGTGAGCACAACTGCCCTGTAGAGCTTTATATTGGCCTGGATGCTGATGCCTCTTATATTTCAGACCTTGGCATACAGTATGCCGAACGTTGCGTTGTCTCTGGCAATGCGAAAGTACACCTTGTCGTCAGTAGTGTCGCTCCGTGACAGTGTGCTGGAAAGGTAAGTGAGGCTGTTCACTTCGGGTAGTGATTGGCAGTTGACAGTGATAATGGACTCTACATAGGGTTTTCTAGAGGCCGGTTTGTTCATGACTTCCGTTTTATGGGTACTGATGTTGACACCAAAATATTTGCATTAGGGGCAGCACGTACCAACGCTGCATTGCAGGTCGTTTTCTGAGCCAGCATTGAGGGCACAGTTATCGAAAAAAATCAGAAAATCTTATGTTGTATGTCATTACCTTAGTGTTTGTTTGAAGTATAATGGGATGTTTTCCATCTATAAGGTACTTGATTCCGCGTACAACCTCTCCGTGTCTGAAAGCATTTGTTAGCATGTTTGGTGAATAATAGACGGAACAGTGTCGGTGCCAGAACAAATCCCTGCGTACGCCATTTGTTACTGGGAATGGCGCCGATGTCTCTCAATTGTCCTGGACTCGTGCCTGCATGCCATCGTGGAAATGCTGCACCATGGATATATATTTTCTTGGGCATCCATACTTGGCCATTATCTTCCACAAGTCTTCACCGCTGACAGTATCAAAGGTCTTTATAAGTCGACGTAGATGGAGAAAAGGCACGTTGTTTTGCTTTTGACATTTATCTTGTAGATGCATCGAAGAAAACACCATGTAGATGGTCCCACGTTCTTTTTTATATCCAAACTGGACTTTCTGGTAGTAGTCTCTGGTCAAGGTGTGTAGTGATGTGGTTCAGTTGGATTCTAGCGACTATCTTTTAGCAATTAAGAGTGGATATCCCAGTGGTTGCCGCAGGCCTAATGTTTGTTTTTGCGCTTTTACAGGTGGAATATAGAAACGACTTTGAATTTATGTTTGATCTTCTCGTGAAGATTTATTTAACACATGTATGTAATGGTATTTGACCAATATTTCCTTTTGTGTCTATATTTTATTCTATTCCTTTTGCAGTTCTTGTTTATTTCTTGCTTTCAACATGTATTTAATTGTACTAAAATGTACGTATATTTATTTTATGTTAGTGCTAAAAATGCTACTACCTTGGATTCTTCTATATGTTCAGCTTGGAAGTTACCTTCTAATCACCATGACATAGTGAGCATTGTGTTGCCTTGCCGCTAAGCCATATACACAAACATAGTCCATTTTGCCACATTATCCCACTGAAGTACTATAATCACAGAGAGTTACAGCTGCAAAGAGCTCTTTGAGATAACAAACAAAGTAATGTCAAGGAACAAATGAACACCACTTCCAACTACCATCTCTTCAGTAGACCTTCCATACCTATTTTGCAACTTATTTCCATGACAAAGTACAAACCATTAGATATACGCATGACAGCACAACTTCAATTAGCTCTTCACCATACAGTTATGATTCATAATTTTAACGACAAACATTGGAGGATGTGAACTTATCTCTATGAATTTAGTACGAAAAATAGTGATGAAGAATGCTACATAGTCAAGTGAACTTGATACATTTACAACAACACCTCCGTGTGAGGGCTTAGACCCGATATTGCCTTCACTAACTGATGTTATTAATATCTTTCATCCGGGGAATTCCCATCATTTATCAAACATGCCATCTTAAAGCTTCTGCTGAATAAACCAACACTTAACCGTAACGATTGAAAGAACTACTGCCCAGTTTTTAATTACCAGCTCATTGCCTTTGCCATTGTACTGAAACTTCTCTTCTGAAAATATATAATGACATTCTCTCTGCACTGGATGGCGGACAGATTACAATATTCACCATCCTTGATTTGTCTGCAGCATTTGACACAATAGACGATGATATATATTACTTCAACGTCTCCAGCATCTATATGGGATTCGGAATATATCCTTCCAGTGGTTAAAGTCCTACTTAGCCAATGGGACACAAGTTGTGTCTGCGAATGTAATAAACTCCAGCCCAGTTGATCTATGTTGTGGTGTCCCACTGGTCTCTATTATTTGACCTGTTCACTTCATTCTATACACTCAGTCCCTCTCAAGTGGCATAGACCATCACCCAGTGCCTCACCAATTGTACGCGGATGACACTTAAAAATATACAAGTCTAGCCACCCAACTGACGTTGATGCTACCATCCCAGGAGTGGAGACGTTTATTTCTGATTAGAAATCATAGATGACATGTAACAAACTGCAAACGAATGATGACAAAAATCGGAGGCCATTCTGATCACAACACAAAGACCTTCTCATTCACATCCTTTACATCAAAGACTAAATATCAGAAACACCAACATTAAATTCACCACGTCAGTACGAAACGTAGGTGTTACTATAGACAGTACTCTCACATTAAACCAACATATCGTAATCACATGCACGGCTGCATATCTTTGGCTGAGACGAATCAGTTCCATTAACAAATATCTTTCAGTTGATGTCACTGAAACTCTCGTGTGTTCATTAGTACATTCAAGACTGGATTTTTGTAACTCAATTATTGCTGGTTTTGCATATCTACTTCAGAGAGTTCAAGCACAGTTGTTCGGATCATTTTTAGGGTAACTCGATCAGGGCACAGCTCACCACTGCTATGTAGTCCAACAGACTTATAGGTCCGCACCAATATGTATACAAAAGCAAGATATTTACTGGTCCTCGTCTGAAAACCGAATACGCCCACTATGAAAACGAAGTCGTATGGACAAGGTTATTTTTGCTTACTACAACAGATCAATGTAGAACGAATCGCCCATTTAAATTAGGCAGCAAAAAACAGTGATCCCTTTTAATAGTGCTCTTAAAACTGACATTTCTGAACAGCAAAAACAAGAATAAGACGTAATAATGTTTCGTACCTGAAATATTTTCTGCATTTTTTATCTTTCCCAATTGCATTTCTGTTTTGTTTTTTTTGTAGTCAAATGATTAGAGGTAGTGTGTATGCGCTTAAAGGTTCCGAAGATAGGCTTTATACTATGTATTCATTATTAATATTGCTATTGCTATTGCTATTATTATTATTATTATTATTATTATTATACCTACATATATAACTACATATATACCTTTATAAATACATACATACATACATACATACATACATACATACATACATACATACATACATACATACATACATACATACATACATTAAACCATCCATGTATTCATAAATACATACATACATACATACATACATACATACATACATACACATACATACATACATACATACATACATACATACATACATACATACATACATACATACATACATACATACATACATTAAACCATCCATGTATTCATAAATCCATACATACACATACATACATACATACATACATACATACATACATACATACATACATACATGCATGCATGCATGCATGCATGCATGCATACATACATACATACATACATACATACATACATACATACATACATACATACATACATACATACATACATACATACATACATACATACGT